>QLOD02000013.1:16082202-16095393 GCA_003260245.2 Sideroxylon spinosum | reverse complement strand
AGTCCCTTGAGTCAATACTATAAACTTATCCCTCTCTACATCTCTGAGAGCAATAAGGAAAAACAACCCACAGAACAACTATTAGAATCTGTCCCAAGTCAAGCTTGTCATATCACCGGTGAACTAAAAAGTAATCAAAGCAACCCATATCTGAACATATGTGATTTGGAGGGCCTTGAGGATTTTCTCACACTGACTGAGAAAGCCTTCTACAATATCGAAGTCTAGCACTTCATGTTAGCTAGGAGGCTTCATCCTCTTGAAGTGCTCCAAAGAACTTACCAACTAATTAGAAGCTGGCGAAGGTACTATCCGAGCCCCACCTCTTGCTAACATTGCCATTTTTGCAGCCATCTAGTGCATGAACGTGGTAGGATCAAATGCTATTTAGATTGCACCTCTTTCTGCTGTGGCACCGGAGTAACCCCTGGCGGAGCCTCAAATCCTACACTGACTTTAAACCCTGCTCATGGGATAAATTTGTATGAACATCATTAATTGGACTCCACTGCCCAAACCAACTTGAGCTTCGCGGTTGCGACCATAACTTACATAGGGCCCTCGACCTCAGGGTCACCCATGTCTTCTACCCCTAGCAACCGGTGCAACTCTTCATACCATATAGCTAGAAACAAGGAAAAACATTTATATGGTTCAAAACTGAATAACTCATGCATCAACCTACCTATAATACTTTAATGCATAACCTCAAAACTATAAAAATTCTCACTGTCCCTAGGTATTCTTAAACCTAGGCTCTAAACCAAACTGTCATGCCCCGAAATCCATAACCCAGAGATGTAGGTACTAAACCCACAAATAACAAAAAATAAACATACAACCAACATAAATCAGAGCAAAAGAGAATTAATAATACTGTATTCATTAATTGAAGACCCAAAGGTTCAATAATCTGCCACAAATGGGCTACAATACGATATGCCTCAAAATAGACCTAAAACTAAAATTTAAAACATATAAGACATAAGTAAAATAAACCAAAATCAACTACTCTACCCCATTAGTCCACTGCAAACATCTGCCCTGCAAGATCAGTTGTAAAGGGTTGAGCACTAAACAACGTAGCATCAGAAGCAAGCATATAAGAACATTTTTTCTTAATCATGCAACATCTTTTCTTAATCATGCAATCATCCAACATATAACCAATAACAATCAAATCTCTACTTTTAACATGCTATTCCAAATAGACAGTTACGTAGCCGTGAACCTGCAGTCTCATGCTAAAAATATTCAAGATCTCTTTCATCGCTTAGTATATATATACCAAAATATCATAATATGTATCAAACACTCTACAAGGTTAGTCTACGACTACAAAACTAAACCCAAAACAATCGCCAAGCCTTAGCTAAGAGGTACAAATAATCTCGCAGTCTTAGTGGGGTACAACTAGTCCTGCAATCCCAGTCTATATCATCTTGCCTTACTAGGCAAACTGGTCCTGCAGTCTTAATACTAATATACACTACTACAAGTTGTATGTACATTTAATAAGTCTCTAGTCTACTGACTATACTATACCACCCTGTGCAGGTTTCAGGGCTTATTTAACATCATGTCACACACAGGATAAATCACTAAATTATATTTCTTATGTTCATCTCTTTGCTTTATAAGTTTTATGTTAATAGTATTCGGGGCCTAGGTTTTATGTTTCCTATATATGCTTAAGTTTTAAACAAGTAAACAACATCACATGTTAGATAGGCATAAGGTTAACGAAGTTGAGAGCAAAAAATCTTTAAAAAAAAAAATGTGTCTATTGGATTATGGTATCCTAACGCCGTTCTGACACCAAAAGGTAGTGCTCTTAGAAAATAGCCTACCAGAAGTTGGCGTCTCAATGCTGTCCTAATTCCACGGCCCAAAGTCTAAATTATTGGGTTTTTCTTATCAATGACATATGCAATAATGCCTTTTGAATGAAATAAAATCATGGGTCCTTTCATTTACACATTTTTATTTGATAGGAGAATCAACGCTTAAATATAACAGCATGAATCACATTTATAAGTCCTCAGATATGTCAAAAAAATATAGGCTGTTTCAAATACTCTAAACATTCCAACAAGTATCATATATATACTTATGTGCCCTAGGATGGATTTATCAATTTTCTCATATAACATTAAAATCAAAGATATTGGTCTGCTTTACACAATTATCCAAAAGTATATATTCTAAACCTTACAAGCATATTGTTGCCATATTTCAATATCAAGTTTCAAATGTCACATAGGCTCCATTCAAAATTAATATGTCCAACACACCAACTCACGTATTACATATATTCAAACAATCATGCTTACAACATATTAAGAAAATAAAACTTATATGCTAAACCACCTACCTCACTGCACACATAGATGATCGATGTGCAAGTGCGTAATGTCCAACTTAAGTTGGTCTTTCCTTTATATGAGAACTTCAGTGAAAGCTTACTCCATGCTTCACAGAAACGAACTAGACACTCCAAGAAGGCGTAGGAAGAAACTCTTCCTCTTTTCTTTCACATGATCTTTCAAAAATTCAGTGGCTTCAATATACATATAACATTATATTTATATCTCTCTATATATAATTAGATTTTTCTTTTGATGGGGAAACGGAGGAGTCTTATAAGGAAAGGTTTATATAGGCCTACGTAAAAGGCTTCTCCCACAAGCGATTCTTTTTTGCTCCCCTGTACACAATAAATGGGCCACCTTCCCAAACAATAGGAGTAGTCACCTCCCTCCTTGTCCAATAGAACTTGACACCTCATTTGACCAATAGAAACACACCCTTCCTCTAGCTGACCAAAATTCACAGCCACCTTTACCTGCCAATAGTAATTCACCTCTCCTTCCATCTATAGGAATTAGCCTTCTATATCGCCCAATAGGAGCTCACCTTTTCCCTTGACCAATAAAACATACCCAAAACACACACACAAACACATATATCTATATATATATAAAAGCACACTAGCATAATAATATATTTGTGGATTTAAATAATATGCCATGCTAAATTAAATTGAATAAAAAAACCATAAGTAGAAATAGATAAAAATCTGAATTTTGAAATAATAAAACTAATTTAAAATATATTTCCAAAAATTTTGAGTTTTTATGTGGAGACCCTGCATACTTTTCTAAGTATTACTCATTCTAGGAAAAAAATTAGGGATAGATGAAGATTAGAGTTTGCATTAACTATTGAAATTGCACTGATATTGAGACGTTAATACTACCTTTTTAGATGATATTGTCTAGGTTGCAGACTGGACCCCACCAAAGTATAGCATTCAAATTGAGAGTACAACGCAGTTCCTTTTTTTTTTTTTTTTTGTAATAATAGAATGGTTGGGGGCGTAACGTAGTTCCCCTGAGTCTTAAATGATTGGGGGGGCGTAACGTGGTCTCCCACAAGTACTATATTGGTATATATCTTTGCAGTTAGTAATAAATGGTGTTGTTTATAACCCCACGTACTTTTTAAGTGTCAATCACCCAAATTATGGTTGAAAATTGATAGAGATTAGAGTTTGCATTAACTATCGCACTTATATTTTATTTATCTTATTTTTGGTCAAGATTGTTATATTATTTATATTATGCTCTTAAGTATGTACAATTCTATAGATATAAATAGACCCTACTAGGTAGTGGTGCTCGTTATATCGTTATCACTGATGATCCTTCTAATGTTGGGAACAGTCATCGCTTACTGAGTCGAGATCGATAACATGACTTGGGGAATCTTTTTTCTTTTATTTATAATATTGAATTTTTATTTATATAATCTAGAATATGGTTCATATTTAAATTTATGTTATTATTTTGGGCTTATTTGGCCAACCAAAAAAATAAAAATAAAAACTAAATTCACCAACTTTTTGTACTTTCTTCTAATTAAATTTTACCGTATATTACTTTTACATCAAATCTTTGTACTTTTACTATATTTTTTAATCAATTTTTATCAACCAAACACCCCCTTTATTTCGAGATTTGCAATATTATCGATGATATATTGTTGTGACCGTGTAGGCTTTTGTGTTAGTTACTTGGAGTGCAACATTTGAATCATTTATTTTTCTTATATAGGTATCAAGGACATAAATAGATGTTATGGTTGATTAATTAAAGTGACTTAATCTTTGAATAGATTTTAATTCGGCTCAAACTAGTTTTTATATTTTTCACATCGTCCATCTTAGATTACGACATTTGGATCCTAACAAAAAGAAATAAATATTTAAACAGTAGAAAAAATAGTCCAAACAAGGTAACTTATTTTAGGTTGTAAATTTTGAATCTTTACATAGAACCTAAGGTGTTCCTTAATTATGTAAATTTTGAATCTTTACTATTAAAATTGGCACTCTTTTTTTTTTTTTTCAAATAAGGAAAGTTGATTTCTTTCTGTTTTTTCCCGTTACTCGAGAAATTACTCAGTTGACAAGCACAACGAGAAGAGAAAATGAGATGACTCATTCACTAATTAATTTAATACTCACTTGTCCGATGCATTTTCGATGGTATTGCAATTATTTATACAAAAACAATCGCTTGAAGTTCAAATTTTTTGACAAAGTATTAATTCTTGAAGGCCAATTAAGAAGCCGTCAATCAGCTTCATCCATTTTCTGGACCTCAAGAAGAAGATCTCTTGTTCAAGGACAGTTGAGAAAGAATTCGTCAAGCTATGACCTACACAACATCAAATCTCTCAATTTTGATGAATCTTTCAACTTTCATAATTAAAAAGAAATAATTTTCATTCTTTTTAATACAAGGGAAGTGATGAGAATCATGTCCAGAAAGTCACCAAAATAAAATAAAATACAAAACAAGTTGCTTAGAATTATTTCAGTTAAAAAATGAACTTTTTAATATTTCCGAAATACGAAAGTCGACCAAAGCGCATTCGTACAAACTCGTTTTAAATAACTCTTTAAAATAAAATAAAAAATTTCTTCAAATTTATTTTTTTTTAAGTTACCCCAAATAAGTTACTTTAAATAATCCATAAGATAGAATTATATGGCGATCCTCCATAAGTTGTGCAAAACATTTTTTAAATATAATGTGTGGAGATACTTATATAAATTTTATTTTTTTTTTTTTTTAAATTCATTAACTGGTGTCCCAACAATGCTTATTAAAGTCTAATAAAAATATGTCATGTAATAATTTTTTGTATATATCTATCCATCTCCTCAAAGTGTAAGCCAAAGTACGAAATCTTGTTATGTAATGTATATCTATTAGCTTTTAATGGGTACTTTGAAAATACCAGTTAGTAACACTATTTTTTTTAACTCTTAGTTTTTTATTTAAAAACAATTAAGTTTAGAGTAATTAGCCAATGAAAATAACTCCTTTGGCCTCATCTAAGCGAAGTTGGAAAAAGTGATTCATTTTACAAACCCACCGGTATTTAATTATCCTTTTCTGTGCGGGAGTTCGATGGCAAACCGGAGACTATTTCTTCTAAATCGGTCAATTTTAGAGACTAGCTAGTTTGGCTTATATGATTGCCCTTGTGGCTGGTGGTAATTACCTATTTTAAGTTATGCAAACTACAACAGCTTTGGTAGGTTAATCGCTTCAGCATGTACCAGTGATTGGTCTTGTGCAAATTTTTTTTATAATATATATTTTAAAAATATAAAAATAAAATAATACGTTTAAATTGTTGAAAATAATAATAATTTGTAAATTTAAATAAAACAAATTAACAATCACATTAACAAAAAATAAAAATAAAAATATAGTATTGCTTGTACCGTGAGAAAAAAAAAAATCTCTCTACATCCAAGTGCAAGGTGAATGATATACCAATTTAAATTTACAAAAAATGATAAAGCACCGGTCATATCCACAGCGACAGGCATTGTTAACTTACAATTCTTCTCCTCTTATTTAGGGTCCGTTTGGCAGCCCAAAAACAATGAAAAACCGCGAGAACTGTGGTTTAGGAAACTTTTTGACGTTTAACATGCAGCAATCAAACCACGTTTTTCAGAGATGAATAGTGAAACTTTTTTACTTTTACATCAACATTTTAGAGAAGGAAACCATCTAAACGGTTTTTTTGGTTAGGTTAGAACGGTTTTATGTCAGAATTTATTAAAAGTGGCGAAAAAGTTTTTGGAGTTTGTATAAAAGTTTTTGGGTTTTTTAAATTTTATTAGGATATATAGATATATATTAATTTATAGAAATTTCATGAAGTATGAGGAATACAAAATGTATTAAAAGATTTTAAAAATTTGTAGAGGTTTTCAGTGTTTTTTAAAGTTTTTTGCTACGCCAAACGGACCATTAGTAGGTGTCACATGATTAAAATTCGAGAAAGTTGATTTGTATTTACAAAATAAAACCTACTTAAGTATTTCATCAAACATCTAAAAGGTGACAATTAAATTTAACGAAAAACAAATTAAAAACTACGAAATTAAAGAGAGGTTTGGGATCAAAGATAAACCAACTAATCAACATGTAATGGATCAATTTGAGGGCAAAATGTTCTGCCTAAATGCATCTAGGTAAAACCATCATAAGGTGGGTCAATTTAGAGAAATTAAGTCCAATTGCTAGAATACCTAAGGGAACATAGTATCAATTATACATCACATAATGAGTCTAGGCATGTAAGCTATCTAACAAATGCTTAACATGCTCTATTCAAGCACCATGCATATATGACATGAAAGTCTAAAAAAAAACATGCAAACATGAGAGAGGTTTATATATATATTACTCACGAAGACATTCTATTAAACACCTAATGTGCACATAATCTCAACACAAGAACTGAATATACATGATCTGAAAAGTCAAATAGAAATTATATAAAAAAAAGAATTAGAAAGATCAACCAATCAGATATCTAAATATGTAAAAATTGAAATTGAATTACAAATTGTATAACAATTGATTCAAATACAAAGAAAAATTTCAAGTACCCAATGGTCCCTTGTCTTGATCTACTCTAGAACATAAATATTACAAAGAAATTAACAAAAAAACCTGAATCTAACTTGAGGATAGAAAGAAAGCCTCCAATGCCCTCTCTATTCTCCTTTAAATCTATTTTATGTAATGTATATATTTATAAATTCTCTCTCATGAAATCCTAACTTTTATTTATAGTCCTCTCTTCTAAAAATTACAAAAATGCCATCAAAACATTCAGAATTAAAATCGGGTCATCTGGACAAGGGTCCAGATGGAACCTTTAACTTAGAAGGTTTCTAAATTCAATCCAAAGTACCTTTTTTTTGTCGATCGAACCTCTGTGTACAAGGGCACCATATGGACAAGTGTCCAAAGGGCCCAACCATACTTAGCCATTTTTTTCTCAATCTAAGGTTCCTTGCTTTATGTCATTTGAATGTGAGTGCAGATGATAGCCCGTTCGAACAAAGGTCCGAACGGTTTATGACAACTTTTTCTCTTTGCTCCCTTTTTTATCTTAATTCATTCTTTATAACCTTAATTTATTATAATTACCTAAAATGGGGGAAATTAATATTTGTGAATATATAACTCATTTTAGCCTCCAATTATAAATGATTTATCACATTTTAATATACTTAGATTGTCAGTTTTTGTGATTAGTCAAGTGTTTCAATAAATGGTCAAATATCATAATAAGATGATGATAACGAGATCGGTAAAGATAATGTAAAATAAGAAAGTTTTCAGTAGATGTTAGATTGATGTGAGTTTTCAGTAGATGTTAGATTGATGTGATTATTTGGTTTTGATATCATGATTTGATATGTTGTGACAATAGTGTCAGTAGATGTTAGATTGATGTGATTATTTGGTTTTGATATCATGATTTGATATGTTGTGACAATAGTGTCAGATTGTATGACCTATGGGTTGTATGTTCATCTGGTATCATGCTAAGGCATATATAGCTTACTTGTATGCTTGTGTGTATGGTAGGCACACATGAACCAATGCTCACCTCCTTATAATGATTATAGGTTTAGAGATGGGCCAACCAAAGGAGATTTGATCGAAGGACCTAGATTGTTCTTCTATTTTGTCCTTTGATTAGTAGCTTATGTGTTTAAAATTTCAATATGTGTGTTAATGTTATTCTTTTGTGCCCTCAAATAGGAGTGGCAAGTTATATTATTTATTTTATCTCGATTGGGGTTGCATTTATATTATGGAGTAGTATGCCTAATGGTGGCTGTGGTTTATTTTATATTATTTTATTTAGTTATATTATATTATATATTGATCTAGTGGCTATATGGCTTTGATTAAGGATTATGATTGGTATATGTGTGATTGCATGTGTTACATATTTAGGATTGGTGTTCACATCATTGGGTTATAAGATCTAAGGTGTGATAAACCTTCTCCACTTTCTGATTGAGAGGGCTGTTATTGTAGCAACTTGTGGCCCTGTTGCACCGAACATACAATTCTCTCAAGCCTTCATCTATTATTCTTAGTCTCCCTAATTAGTGTCAAAGTGCCAGCCAGCTTGCACACTTTTCTAACAATTCTATAAACATCCAACAACTATAGTGCAAATCCAATGCATCATGCCATCCAGCCCAATGACCCACCCTCTATGATTCCTATATCTCTATAATCTAACTTCAACTAGTGACTTACTCATCAATAACATCATTGCACTATTGTTGCTCACCATTACCAAAGCACCCATCAGCATTTACACCATTGCTTTTCTCCTCACCACCTTGCCAATGCTCAACCATGATGTAATCCTACAACTACCACTTTGCTGCTTAAATCCCGAAAATTCAAGCAACAATCCCTTTTCCTTATCAAATCCTAATATCTCCTCTCTACCAACTTTGTATGTAACACTAAATACATCATTATTTCTAAATTAGACTAAACTCATTAAACCCCTTAAATCCAAAATGATGCCTTTACCTTCTTGTATATGTCCCAAATTTTCAGAATATCCTAACATCCTTATTTTTAGACATAAGTTGCGTAGATGTTGCCTAACCTATTACTGTTATTCTCTCTAGCCCTAATTACATGTTCTGGGCTTAGGTAATAACTATTTTTCTCAATGGATGTAAGTTATGGCATTATATCACTGGTGATATTTGTCTTTCCACACTTGCTAAGGATGAAACTAATACCAAATTTGCCGACCAATTTGAGGGATGGGATAATAAGAATCACTGGATTCTCACATGGTTTTGTATCACCTCTATTCCCTCTATTACTCGGTGTACTACCAGTGATCTTGGTCACCAGTATAAAATATTTGACCTATCTCCGCTGCCTTCATCAAAAGCCTAGCCTATCTATGAAAAAAAATTTATTTTTTGTCTTTTGGTAACTTGATAAGGTATTTTGGATCAATAAGAAAACAAATTGCATGATGTAGAGGGTATGTACAAAAGAATTAAAGTCTACATATAATCTATGAAAAATTATGGATTTCCAGTTGCTATATATTTCAACATTAGTTTCTGTGGGCTTAATCTTAGTAATCTGTGGAGCCTTTGTTCTTACATCATGCTTTATTTTCTTGATTATGCCTTGAGCCAAGGGTGATATACCTTTAAATGTCTTCTTATTGAATGTTCCAATTGCCCAGTCAACTTCATTCATCAATCCTTGATTATTTTTTTAGCTCTTACACAGGCTATTAATAGTTTCCCACACTTCATGTGAAAAATAACATTTAAAATATAAATGTTTAATTGTTTCCACATCTTACTTACAAAGTTCACAAGTAGCATCAGCGATTATCCTCTAACAAAGTAGTTTACTTTGGTGTTAAGCCTTCCTTTGATTGTAATCCAGATGATGAAAGTATGCCTTGGAATCTTTTTAGGAAACCAAACTATTTCATACCAGATAATTGTGTGATGCTGCTCTTGCTAGGCTGGCCAATAGGCTAGATCTGGACCTGATCTAAATCCAAAAGTAATCAGTCTGATCCTACAAGATTTAGATCTAATCCATATGCCCGGATCGGACCCACTTTGAATAATAAGATTTTTTCTTTAACCGTCATCTTATGAAATAAAAATATATATGTATTCAATATATTTGATGATATTTAATGTTCCACGTATGATAGTTCCAGCACACTTCGAGGGAGTAGTATTTTATTAAAATAAAGAAAAATAATGAGAAAATTTGTAGATAAGTAAATGGAATGTGTAATTCGGTTATGCAATAATTTCTCACTGAGATCTTTTTTTCACTTATGCTATATTATCAATTTGTTAAACAATAAAATATTGGGATACTTACCAAAAAATATACATATTGGGACAATTTAGTTGGTTGTTGAGTTTATCACTTTTAAATAAATAATATACTAAAATACTTATATATATATATATTAATTACTTGTCATTCCAACATTGCCAATTTAAAAAATATAGTTGCATTCCAATGAATGCTAACTAGTATTCGCTATTCGAAGTTATATTCCTCTCTATTTTTTAGCTAATCGGAACAACACTGAAACTAAATGATCTATTTTGCTTCACCTGATAAAATTCAATGAATGATTAAACTACTACCGATTTGAAAAATCACATTTTACTATATTTTTACAGATTGTACTATATGGATAATTTAAAAAAAAAAGTGCTATGCCAACATTATTAAAAAAAAAAAGTGTAGACATATAGATACTAAACTTAAATTATGTAAATTTTTTTAAAATATTTTTAAATTTTAATTTTTTATTTTTTAAAAAATATTGTTAAAAATAATGGATTTGGTGGATCGATCATATCGAATCCATTAGTCCTTGAACCCAAAGACCTAGATCTGTTGCGTTACAGATTGAATTAAGCAGATCTATTCTAATATTATCGAACCTAGTTCAGATCGAATCTAGACCAAATCCCATTGGTTGAAAGGCTTAGCTGTTGCCTTACTACGTTCCAAGTAGAATTTGAAGTGTACTCTTTTGTGCTTAAAGCCAACCATATAAATTTGCTAGGTTTGGTGCAATAAATGACCGAGCTCGGTATATTGATTATTTCTTATAGCTCCTAGGTCGATGGGAATGGCCATGTCTAACTCTTATTGGAAATGACAGATGGACTTTTGAATTCAATGAAAGGCCTGTAACATATGTTGCTCTTTTCCCATAATTGGGAATAAGAAAGCCTTCGGGGTGCCAATTGCTTTACCGTAATGACATTGCTATTTTTCAACTACCAATTATATATTTCGAGATAATGATATTAGTGGCTGTTAGTTTCAAAATTTGATGCCATGTCCATGAGCAATCAGCAGTTATACAAACTTACCAAAATTCATTCCCTCTAAGCAAGTGCCTATCATTCAAACCATGATGATTGCTTACCTAAGCATAGGGCCCAAACCTATCGGAGCATAGCTTAATTTATTCTAATATGATAATCTTCAAATACCTAGCCCACATTCTTTCTTTGCACATCATATATCATCTCATGCTATTTTGCTTCAATGCTTCCTAAGATCAATGCCTAACTATAGAAATCTTCTCAAGACTTGTTTAATTGATTCATAAACTTTTTTTAGGAAAGAAAAAATGAAGACTTCAGTAGATTTTATCTATTCACAATTTTCTTACTCAGATGCATAAGTATTAGGATCAATTAGCTATTTTTAGACCTAACTGGCTCGTCATGCAAATGCTATGAAATTTTATGTCTTATCGTGACAACCAAAGGCTTCTCATTTTTCTCAAGGCCATTCATGATACTCTCGAGCCAATCAAAGCTACTCTTTTACATCATAGTTTTGTTTAGGCTCAAAGCTTATCTCTAAAGAGACTCGCCTTGGTGTATTTCAATAGTGACGACCTGATACTACTTATGGCTCGCATCATTATCACCCTTCCATAATGGCTTCGCTTTACCACCCTCCACATCAACCTCTGTGTAACTACTATAAGTAACTAGATCACTCTCTATTGTATTGTCCTACTCGTACCTATCCTCGCTACTCTAAGAAAGGTCCGGGTATTCTTCAATATCTTTGTCCATAGAAATCTCAAAATTCTCGTAACACTGAGTCCCGAGGTTGTACTCTTCTTCCAATGCCTCTAATTTCTCTCAGTCCACTGCTGTTACACCTGCTATTGTTCCTTCATCTCCTTCTATTTCTCTATTTCCTACCATATTACTGATATTCTTTGTTGCTAAGTGTTATCTTTAGTAATGCTTCTATTGCTTTGTCAGCCACCACAAGTAATTCTACTTAGCTTTTTTAATTTGCCTATTCTAACCATGTGACACCTTATTTCAACATCTTCACAACCACATCTTATGTTGCTCATGTTCTTGTTATTCATATCCCTGATGGTTCTTGCACACATGCCCAACATATTGATCATTTGTCTACCTCTTATTTTTGTCTTCCCAAACTTATTACTTACCTACTTTACCTCTCAATCTTAGTTTTACTAATCAACTGTGTGATATTGGTATCATTGTTAACTTACTCTCTTTTGGTTGACTTGTGAAAGATCTACATATGGGACAGACTATTGGGATTGGACATAAGTATTGTCACCTTTTTGAGCTAGTTTAGCTCACCCTACTAACATCTATGTCTCCCTCTCCACAATATGCTACTGTTCCTTTAAGCTCCTCACCTTTTCATCTCTGAAATTCTCATTTAGTCCCTCTCTAATGATCATTTGCAAACATTGAATTTTAGCGTTTATTTAGGACCAATTCGTAGCAAGAAACTAGATTATGTATATTGTCAACTTGCCAAAAAACCTAATTTATCATTCAATGAAAAGTGATAGTGTTTTCTTATCTCTTTTTCACCTGTTTCGGAATTTTCAAAATACAAAACATATAAAGTAGAAAATATAAAAGAAAAAATAGAAATATAAATCAAATACCGCTTAAATAGTCAGAAGCGGAGAGGTTACAAGTTTCCCATACGGAGGCTTAATTTGTTATGCTGCCAGCCAAGTGTCTGAACTTGTGTATTTCTGGTAACCTACTAAGGATTCCTAATCTTGGTTTACAGCTTAAAATATGTTTAACACTGCGTAAGTTAATGTATCTCTGCGGGTCTGATGCTAGGCGCACATGGTGTACAATCTAAACGGTGAAATTTTTAAGTTGAACCAAATCAATTTATGCGATTCAGTTTTTGCAATTAATAGTTCCGTTATGATTTAAAATATTAA
>QLOD02000013.1:16060821-16071451 GCA_003260245.2 Sideroxylon spinosum | reverse complement strand
CGGAGAATGTATAATTAATTTCTATGAAATATATTCTTTAATATTTAAATCTGGAATTTTAATTAGAGGAAGCTAAACAAAATTACAAACAATTAATTTTTACCAAATTTCTCCAACTTTCACTATCAACACATTTCCAACTTTTTTTTTCAATTCTTTTTCCAAATTTTCTTCAACTATTACAAACTTTCTTCAATTTTCTTTATTTTTAATTTATTTTTAAGTTTTATAAATTTTTATTAAACACCTAACTAACTATTAAAATGACAGTTTATTTTATTGTACAAAGTTATACTCTTTTAGTATTTTTTTTAGGTGCCCCAGACGGCTGTAAAAATGGTGTGAGAGTGGTGCAGTTTGAGCTACCACCATTACCACTTGATTAAATACTTGTAATAACCCTGTTATAAACAAAATTAATATTGAGTTTTTTATAGAGTTGAAATTTTGGATAAAATTTTTTAATTGAAAAAACTATGATAATTTATTTGTTTTAATTTTTTTTTTCAAAATTTTAGGTTTTAGTTGCTACTACATGTATTTTGCTCTATCTCTCTAATTAATTCTTGATAAGCATCGTAAAAGAAACATAAATTACAGTGCTTTAATTTGGAAGATTCAATTTAAAAATCATAGTGGGATAGAATCTAAGTTGACAGTTTTGATTTGCATATGATTTCTACTTTTGAAATATAATGAAATTTAAAATACCCAAACAATTTTGTGAGAAATGGAGTCTACTAAATTAAGAATTGAGTGGAAAGCTAATAATAAAAAAAAAAGTCTCAATTGTTAAATGAAAGAAAAATAATTTTTATTCGTCAAATTTTAGTTTATAAAAGGAATATTTTCTATAATCCTCCTATAGATATTTCGCAATACATTTTTTTCCGAGTTGCATAGGCTGGTTAGGCTCTTCGTTGCACGGACATATATACAAATCTAAGTTAAAAATTGATTTTCCTGGAAGGTTCTTAATATCTAGATAATCCCATTTTGGTAAGCCTTATATATACCTTTTGCATAATTGATTTTCCTGGGAGGTTCTTACAATATAGATAATCCCATTTTGGTAAGCCTGATTTGTACCTCTTGCGTAAACATGATATATATATATTAGGATTTGTCCATGCCTAAAGGCACGCAAACAAGTAAACATGTAACACCAAAATCAAAATAAAAAATTATAATACTGTAAGACCCAGTAAACATATAGGGTAATAATTACTAATCAAAAGAGATTATAAACTAAATGTATCTTGACTCGACAATGAAAAAAAAAAAAAAAAAAACACACGCACACACACATCAACCAAGTAAATAGGCTAATCCTAAACCAATTATTATTATTAATCACAAATTATACATAGATATCAAATGCAATACATGTTTCATCGCTTACAATTTCATGCTGTGCAAAGTAATTAAAAACTCAATTGCGATAAAAAATTTCAATACCACTTGTTATTGTCGGAATTGAACAATATTTTAGGATCAAAATATTCAGATGAGAGGCTATATAGTATTTTTTTGGTCTCTCTAACTGAATCTAACTAAATTGCTAGAATTCAGTTTTGATCATCAGTATACCCCCACAAATAACTCTATAAAGAGAAAACACACAACTTTTAAATGCTGAAATCATACACTCCAATTTTTTGAAAATGAAAAAAATATAAACAGATTTAAGAATTATTTCTCGGTTGCTAGTTTACAAAAATTTAAAAACATAAATAGAAATTTTAATGTAAATGTTTAACTTAAATAGAATTTTATATAATAAAAAAATTTAATTGACTTCGTCTATTAGGTATATTTTTTAAAATATTAATTTAAAAAATGTTATGTATAAAACTATTAAGAAAAATAAATAAGAAGGGTGAGAGATTACAGAGACGTTTGTGTAAGTACCCAAATTTTTTTTTTAAAATTTTGAAATATAGTATTTTGTATGTGTAAAAAAAAAAAAAAAAGGGGCCAAATGTGCCGAAACCCCCTGGAAAGTCCCTTTGCTTAGGCACCAATTTTATACATATATATATATATATATATATATACACACGTGTAGCTTGGCCTCCAAGTTAAAAAAAAGGGGGGGATAATCTCCATTAATGCCTTAAGCCACCTGGCCATTTTCCTTTCATATTTGGCCAGCAAGTTGCCAGCAAACAATTGTTTGCTTGGCCCTCATGCATTGGACACACACATGTATATATAGGTAGGGGTGGGGCAAACCAAACCGAGAGAGAGAGGGAGAGAAAGAAACTGCGGGAGGAAGAAAAGAGAGAAAAAAAATATATATATAAAGAAGAAAAGGCTGTGCGTGTAGAAATAGACAGATCAAGGCTAGGTAAGTACATTTAATTCCCACCAAATCCAAATATATTTAAAGGTTTTTATCATTTAATTATATTAAAATATTTGAGAAAAATTTTCCTTGATAATAGGAACAATATCACGAATTTACGTGGAGTTCGTTGGTATTTTACGGGCATTCACTTTATTACTTTGGGATATTTGAGGTAGGGATTTATTACATATTATTTACATATATGGGATGCAAAACTACGCTGATAAATTTTTGGGTATTTATTTCCCATAAAAGTGATTAAATTTATACCCTATCCTGGGAATTCTGCCCAATTTCGGACCGAATGGGTCACGGCCAAAACTTTAGAAACTTGCTGGAATAGAGACTTGCTGGAAGGTAGTGAAAGAACAAAGTATGCATGTATGGTTAGGAGGTGGGACCCATTAGCTTTGAAAGGTCAACTTTAACTACCAAAGGTGTAGAAATAATAATAGAATAATAATAATGATAATAATAATAATAATTTATTTGCCCCAAAAAAAAATTATGAGAAATTTAATATTAGTAGTAATAATAATAATAATAATAATAATAATAATAATAATAATAATAATAATATTATTATTATTATTATTATTATTATTATTATTATTATTTTGATTTTAGAAACGGATTGGTGGTATATATTTCTTCAATTTATGCTTTCACTTAATTTGTAGTGTCACTCTAAAATTTATGGGACTTGACGACAAATTAATAATTTTACACACAAAAAAAAAAAAAAAATCTAGTACCTTATAATAAGAATTTTGTGTGTGTATCTGTGCACACGCGCGCGTGCGCGTGTAATATGGAATATCCAATCTAAATATTTGGGTGATTATTTTATAGAAAAATTAAATAAAAAATAAAATATATATACATGTGAAAGTGATGATGTATATTGATGCGTTACTATGTTGAGATGATAATAACAAAGAAAAAGGAAATGTGAATGAAATTGTGATTGCGGGGTTGACAGATACTAAGAAAATAGGAAGGGTACAGAGATTACCCTTGGGTTGAAAAACCCTAAACCTGCGCAGGGGTTGGTATTCATGCCAGTAGGTTAGTAGCCTACAACGATGATCATTACCTGGCTACTTGTGGCCATCGGGTTTGGACCCGTAAATGACGATATTATATAGTATCTGTCCCATGATAGTTATGATTATAATGTGATGATTAGAGATAAATAGAAAATAATAACTGATTTTTTTTTTGTTATATATGATTATGCTTTAATAATTTAAACGTGTGATACAAGCACTATACATATAAATCTCAAATTGTCTTCTTTTATTATTTTTTATGCATACCGTATATGTTTTTACTATGTGTCGTGGGCACCCGTGGATTTATACTCACGTCCCTACAGACCCTGATGCAGGTACAAATATTAGTAATTTAGATAGATAGCCTGGGGAAACTCAACCTTTACTGTAAAATATTTGGGACGGAAAAACTTATTCTGTTTATGTGACATAGTTGTAAGGCTATAAGGCCAAGAATTTATTTTAAATTTTAGCAGGGCCGAGACTCAGCCACTATTATTTTAGTCACTTACTTGAATGTATGCTCTTGACTAGATGTATTTGACTTGAGTTAGGATTTATATAGCTACTATAGATGGTTTGTGACTCCTCCACTCATTCCTCGGGTCACGAAATTCGGAGTGTGATAGACCAAACCCACATTAGCACATTATTGGAGGCCACATTGCCATTGCAGTCGACATATGAGATGTTATGGTGTGTGTTTGAGTATAAAGTTGATTGATCAATACTGGTTATCATAATTAATTAATGAATTAGAGAAGAAAATGGATGATTATCTATCCCATACACTCATTCAGATGGGCCCCAACCTAATTGTTATGAGCACCCATATAACTAGGTGTGCATATGACTGTACGTAAAAAAAAAAAAAACTCCCCAAATTTGTAGCAAGTATTACTGAGATCTCCCAAAAATTAAAGATCGAACATATACATTCCATAAATAGTAAATTTTATTAGCAAACACTCCCCGATGTTACCTAGAATGTGGTAAGGAGAAATAACCCATAACTCTAACTATATTATCTATACTTCTGTAATGGTGATCGACATGGAGGTGTAGCTTCAGTTTGTTGACGAGCTTGGGATTGGAAATTGTATTGTCGGGGTGTGGTCAATAGCAGAAAAGGCTTCACTCTAGAGATTTTAGCTAGTATGAATGCCTGTGTCTCATTGCAATGAATGTCTATAAATGGTTATTGAGGAATATTTTAGCTTTCAAATCCATGGATAATTTTTACGAAATGTAACGAACCAGGATTCACATAGTACAATATTGTCTACTTTATGCTTTGTAATCCTTACGGTTGTGTTTCTCTGAGGCCCACACAAGGATCCTAGAAAAGGCCCCGTACTAGTTAGATTATTGGACTTTCATACATAGCACATTATCATTTCACACCGAAACAAAGTAGGACAAGCGGTATTGTTTCTCTACTTCACCCCCTACTTCATTCTCTCATAGATAAAGTCCCTCACAGGCAAAGAACCCTAATAGTCCTTCACAGTCTCCCCCTAATAGGACATTCGTCCTCGTGTGGCCCTATACCCCGACTGGGGCAAGCTTTGATACTATTTTTAATGATCGAAATAATTAAGAAATCTACCTTAAACCTTTACAAATTTTAAATATCTTATTTTCAAAACAAATACTTTTTTTTTAAAAGAACATTTTACCATGAAGCAAAGAACTCTTAAACTTATCAAATTACCAAGGAGACCCAATTCCGCAAATGCATGTTTCAAATATCATTTCTCCATGATTATGATTACTTAAATGATTAGTGAAATATATATATTACAAACAAAGACATTACCGACTGCCACAAGCGGTCGCTACAGCAATGGCATTGGTGATCACTGGAGAATTTACTTTATCAATTATTTTCCTAAAAATGGTGCGACCTTGGCGCGAGTCCCTACCAACTGGTAGAAAACTATTAGTAGCCGCTTTAACTTTATAAGCGATCGTAAATGGTAATAATTTTTAATTATTATTTTCCTTTTTTATTTTTAATAACTTATTATTAGCCACCGCTAATTGCAGTGACAATAAGGTATTTTTATTTTTAATTTAAATTACAATTTTTTAATTTTTTATTAATTTTTTATTTTATTTATTTATTTCATATTATTTTGTATTACTTTTTATTATCTAATTTATTTATTTTACATTATTTCATATTGTTATATTTATTTCTAATTTATTTATTTTTACTATCATTTTAATAGCATATAAATTTTTCACAAATTAACTAAAATAAACAAATTTATTTACATATGCAATAATAGTATGAAATTTAGTTACAAAGTTTTACATATACAACTATAACACCCAATATATATATATATATATATATATGAGTAATGATCAATCGGTCAGCACTAAAATCAGCCCAGTCCAGTCTAGGAGGGGAAACCGCCATCGTCCAAGAGGTCCTACAATAAAATAATAAACGAATAAGAACATTGAAATATATCCTAAAGAATTTTATAAACATTTAATTAAGTTTAAATATGAAAATTAATATTTCTAATTTGAGTAGAGGGAGGATGACTCTGACTTTGAGATAAGCATCTTTCCATCTCGACCTGAAATAGTGCCTGTCATGCGTCCATCTCCATACGAAGGGTCTGGAGCAACTCCTCGTCGTGACGTCTGGCCTAGGAGGATGTAGTTGCGGATGACTCCGCTCATACGATAAGCCGATGTGGAATGCCTCTTCCCCGCATGAGCATGTGTTCATGGCCGCCATGCTCGACAATAGAGTGGAAAATCTCATCCCTCCTCATATCGGACTCTCTTTCCTTCGAGGGCAGTTCGGTCAGACGTACCTCAAACTACTCCTGTAGATAATAAGATAAAATTAATAAGAAAAATAAGTAACTAAATTATATAAAGAAAAATTTAATATGGTTACTGGCCAAAATAAAGTGCAATTACCTGTACATCCAAACCTCCTATGAATTCTCATTATGAGTCTCTAACCAGATAGCTATCCGATTAGTCCTCTGGCCCTGCTCCTGTAATTGTTGAATGACAATAAACTGGTTAATAGTATATTGTTGTAGGCAACGAAAGGAAATAAAAATTTTACTCGTTAGACTGACAGTTTACCTAATGGCAGATCTACATAAAGTGCCAAGTCTCCTTCTTGTGACCAGGACCTTGTATCTCTCAGTTCTGCGAGTTCTTCATGGCCACCTCCTATTTTCATTTCTTGTCAATTAGTTATTATAAATTACGCTTCATAATTCCAAAAAGTAAGAAAACTAAATTCAGTTCATTATTTACTCACCCTTGTCGTCTTACACAGTTAGTAACTGACGAGCTCAACCCACTGATGGGGGAGGATGCCTAACAGGACCTTTTGAAGGATGTCAGGATCAATCTCATGGCCCTTCCAATGGCCAATCTTTATAGTTTGTCCATATATTTTGGCACTTGCCGTGATAAACATCTCGGAACTCTGGAGGAACCCCAATCACATTAGCCTAAAAAACACCAATTACAGAATATTATTCAATTTATGTTGCAACACGTATGGCACAATGTACAGTATAAAGTAAACTGTAATACATGAAAACATTTTCAGGTACATGCACCACGACCCTGAAATGAGTCGGGCTAGAAGGCTTCCCAATCAAGGGTGCTCAGTAGGAATCGGGTCGAATTATGAACCGTATGTCTAATCTGGGAGATGACCATCCATTAAGAGTTAAAAGAAAAAAAATCTTATTTTCATGTTTGCAGGTTTTATGTAAGAAAAAAATATTTTGAAAGAATAAAATAAAATTTATTTTCATTTATATTTTTAGCAATCAAATAAATTTTTTTAAATTTATTTTATATTAATCAAATAATAAAATAACTTATTTCATTTCAAATTATTTACAAACTTTTGTCATTTTCTTTTTCATATTGGAATTTATTTTTTTTAATAAATATTTTTTGACTATTTATCTTAGCATTTGTCACACTTTCATGTTGTTTTATCACGTTATTTATAATATATTACTGGATTATGAGAAAAGAAAAGTTTATATAGAACCTTACTAAATGACTTGCGGATGATAACAAAAGTTAAAATCACAAAAGTTTATAAATGAAAGGAGCGAAAAAAATTAATTTTTTATTTGATTAAATTTTGAAATAAAATAAAATATATTTTTATATAATTGTTGAAACAGAAGTATAATATAATATAAATTATTTTTTTTCAAATAATTTTTTATATTCTCTTATAGGCCTAATGGTAATTGTTCAAATTTACAAATATTTTCTTACGAAGGATATTCTTGTCATTTCAAATTAGCTAATTAGAAAAAGATAGTTTTTTAATTTTATTTAATAAAAAATAAAATTGAGTGTTAAAGACTATTTGTAGAGTGTAAATAGACTCACTCAAACGGATATCGTTAGCTAAATTTTTAAAAAGTTTTATAATAGTTGAATTTTTATTATGATATTTTAAATGATATATTTTATTCTTAAATATTTTAATATTTAATATAATTAATATATCAAGCCAATAACTTAAAGTTATTTTAAACATTTGAATAAATTCAAAATAAAATAAAAATGTCAGTTTCACTTGAGTTTTTACCATTGCGGTTCAAGTATGAAAAAAAAAAGACAAAAATAAAATAAAATAAAATAAAAATGAAAGAAACTGAAAAGTTGTTACTGTTAGCCTCTTTGGTTTAGTGTAAATGATCAATCCTACAGCCACAATTTAATGTCAGCACGCTGCCACCAAATACAATGGTAGCCGCCCCACTTCAATAAAATTTGAGTCAAGTAGAATTTTGGCTTAGTCGAGCTATTAATAATATACTCAAGTTTGACCTTTTGTGTAGGCTTGAGTTTAGCTCGACTAGAAAAAAAAAAAAATTTGATTCTAGATCAACTCACAAATTGCTCTATCAAACCAAAATGACTTGTTGCTCTAAAATAATATATATATATATATATATATCTAGTATTTATTAAATTGACTCGTGAGTTTTCAAATTAAATTTTTTTAAGCTCAAATTTAAACTTGATTATAAACAAAATACAAATCAAATTCAATTTGAGCTCATTAAAGTAAACGAGTTCGAGACAAACATTTTTCAATTCGAACTCAGGCAGTTTGAAAATAATTCACTCACCTTAATTGTGGTAATGATTTGGAATCTGGATGTTAACTAGTGATGCAAAAGAGTCGAGTTGACTAGTGATCCGACCCACCCTGACCTATAATTTGATCTGTCCTGCCTCGGCCCTTATGCTTGTACTGCCCATTCTATTCTGCCCGAATCGAGTTTGCGCTTGGGATATCCTAACTCGTCACATGACTCATCCAACAGACCCGACCCCTTACCGCTTGTCTTGTTAATTTCTTGAATTTTGAAAACCTTAAACTCTCTCTTTTTTCTTTTCAAGAAATTGTTGGCAGCCTAGCAAGGTAATATAATATTTTTTTTATTTCCATGTAACTACTGCCAGTTTTTTCTTTTTTTATTTAATAATTATAGTTTGCTCATTCCTTTTTTTTTTTTTTCAACTAACAGTTGACAATTCGTAAATTTGAAATTAATTTTATTTTGATAATTTGTTTATTTAGAATTCAATATTTGTAATTCGATTCAATTTTTATTATATAATTATTTATTTTTCAATAAAATTTATCGATAGAGAACACCATAGGGTTGTTGTTATAAGTTTTATTTATATTTATTTTATTAAAAAAAAGTAAAAAATTAAGCCGGGACAGTTGGGAAAAATCAAGAGCGAATTTTACTCATCCCAACCCGACCCAATCCGGTCCGGAGGTGAGACAGTTAATCAGGCAGGCCAACCCATTGATCGGTCGAGATCGGGCTAAGGGACGAGTATGACCTAACCCGGCCCGATTACATCCTAATGTTAACAAGTTATACGAAATTCCTTTTAGTTTTGGGAATAAATTTTCCAAATTATATGAACATTTTGTGAGAAATTATTTAGCACGTGTGTAGCCTCAACAAATTAGGGTTACAAATGCCTACCCCTATATATATCTCTATATATCGGTATTCATTCACAGCCCGAGCGAATTTGCCTCAGTCGCTTCTTCTCCACCGTTCTTCAGATAGGGTAATGATTTTCTTCGTTAGGGTTTAGAAACTGATCCCTGCAACTATCTTGTTGTCAGATCTCTATGCGTATATATATATGTAGTTTGTGTATACAGATCGATCTTCGTGTGTAGTCGGGCTTCTCTGCAATCTATATATATGTATATATATCTGACTTGCACGATGCCTCCCGGGCTTCTCTGATTGATTTTCATTGAGGATGAAAGCCCCAAAGCTCGTGCGAGAAAACCTGCCGTCAGTGTTGCAGTTTAGCCTCTGTACCTTCACTGTCCTATGGCTGAATCTGTGTCAATTTGACGGCTACATTCATTGTAACGCCTTTTCTCTTTCCGAATTCTTGGTTAACTGATTTGCCCCTCCACGCCTTTAGCCTTTTTTTTTTTTCTGATCCACTGGAAAAAGGTCTAGTCATGGGGGCACAGATCGATCTCGGCGGTGTCAACGTGGAGGTTTAGCTTTTTACTACCGTTTTGCCTCTAAAAACATCCGCTATATCAGTAAACTCTCTCTCAGTTTCCCGAGAATTATTCTGCAAGGAAAATCTATATTTTTCGTTTCACTTTTTTTTTTAAACTGTTGGCGATGATTATATTTTATCCGCGCTTCTGAGAGCAATCCATGAAGCATACAGGAAAAAAATGGTTGAATTTCTTGATATGAGCTGACTTCAATTTGAGAGTTTTGTTATTGGATTTAATTTCTTTTTTTTTTAATTTCTGTTGGCAGTGATGATTTAATTACAGCTTTAAAACGCCAGTTCTGCTTCTGAAAATTCTTGATTGATAGAGCTGTTAGATACTCTGAGCCTTTTTACTCTGAAAATTCTTTATCTTTCATGGACTCACTCTTTTTATTTTGTGTAAATTAATAAGTTTGTAATTTGTTTTTGCACTGGTTCATCCTTTCTATGTATATACATTTGTTAGATTGTGATTGTAATAGTTGCCAGTGATGATCCAATCCATGTTGCTTGAGGTGTAGGCGTGCCAAGTCTCTGTATTTGCAGAGAGAACCTACTTGGTGAAGCTACATTTCACATGATATTACTGGATTTTACTGAGGCTCTTACTTTCTCCTCCCCCAAACAAACGAAATATAGT
>QLOD02000013.1:16045025-16060721 GCA_003260245.2 Sideroxylon spinosum | reverse complement strand
AGTTAAATAACAGCACTACATTTGTCATATCTTGACATGCTTTTCAATGGAAAATTTGGTGGTTCCAAAATTGTTTGTCTTTTTTGTTGACAACTTGTATTAGAGTATTATGTGATATCATAAATTGGCCAAAGTCAGTTGAATTCTTTATGTTAAGGCATGAAATCTTTATTTATTCTTTGATTGAGATGAGCAATTCAAAACTCCTTTGATTTGGCTTGGATCAATTGAAATCTTTATTGTTGGGATTTATGGCTTATTGGAAGAAAAATTAAATTTTAGGAAAAGGGACGGATGTGAAGGGTAAAGGAATGAAGCATTGCTATTGTGTCAGACTCAATGTTGAATAGTGGGTTTGGTCGTAGATCCAATGGTTTGGGTGTCGCAGGGTTTTGCGTTATTGTGTAATTAAGGATGTTATTGTGTAATTAAGGATATTATGAGAATTAAATTATGTAATTTTATTATTAATATTAGGGTTAATAATAGAGATAATTATAAATATTTTATATATATTTATGTGAATAATAAGAAATAACTTTTTAAGTTTTGGGAAATGGATTACGTATGTATGTGTATTATTTTTTTATTGTTTTTTCTAAATCACGTTGTATATTGATTTTTTTTATTGTTTGTTGTGAATCGTGTTGGTATGGGTGAATTAATTTAACATTTATTTCTTCTTTGAAAACATAATACAATTTATCGCATTCCATTAGAGTATAAAATATCAGGAGTGGTTAAAAAAATCATCCATTATCGTGGCCATCGGGTCTTGAGCTCAAGAAAGCTCCATTGTTCGTGTTGGAGGCCGTGCATATCCGAAAATGTCCTTGGCATTCTTTCAAGGGTGCCTAGGTATAGTTGGCTTTACTAGGGCTCCAAGACGGTCCATGTGTTTGTTCTGGTGAATTTTAGAACTTAAATCTTTGCACCACTGTATGATCTGGTGTCTTGGTATCATTGTTGGGCGTGTGGCCCTAATTAATTTTGGACGTATTCGTCGGCTTGGATCGAGAGTTCTAGCAATGGTTGTGGCAAGATATGTGAAAATTTTGATTTGCCTGTTCTAGCTCTGGTTCGTGAACTTCAGTGTCAAGCCTTAAGAAAATTTAAGAAATGAATATATGTATTGACAATAGATACCAAAAAAATACATTTAATTAAAAAATTAAATAAGAAGCCAACTAATAAAAAAAAGGCCAGATGGGTTGAATTCTATCGATTACCCCAATCATCCAAGGTCCCTATTCTTATAAATGGTTTCGATGTTGTAGCAAAATTTGATCTTCGAAACCCTAAACTTAGCGACGGATGATGTGGTATCATTTGCTATATCTGTTTTTGTATTGTTGACAAGGAGAAAGGTAACTTAAAATGCATTTAATTGTTGGGAATGAATGACTGCCCTTCGACCTCTAATTTCCAACCTAAGAGAGGACAGACGGTCGATCTGACAGTTAGATGTTAAGGCGTCCTGGGGTTTGATCTCATAGTTCTTGCGGGGTGGAAATGACAAAGGTTGATACGTGGATTTATTGATGTTTTCAAAATTTGTAGTTTTTAAAAATTAAAAAATAGGTTTGTAATTGAAATGTAAAATGATTAAAAATACAAAAAAACAGAAAATGTTAATTTAAATGTGTTTTTAGTAAATTTTAAAATATTGAATTTTAAAAGAAAAATAAATAATAAAATAAATACATAAAATAAAAATTAAAAATACAATCAAATGTTAAATAATTTGAAATTATGAAAATAAGAGAAGTGGAAGGGATATCGATTTGAATCATTGAAAGCGATATCTACTAGTAATAGTAAAATACCAGAAATATTTGTTAGAAAAAAATTTGACTTTTAGGTTGCCTTCAATAGTAGTCTGGATAGCCTAGATTCAAATTTAGTTTATCTTAAATTTTTATAATTCAGTCTATTTTTGCTTTGGAATCTTTGTTCAGCTTAAATGTTTATTGCTCGGTCTATTTTGTTTAACCCAAACGAATCCCAAGTCCGGGTCTGCCCTTGGACTTACATACCTATAATTAAAAATACCTATTTAGATACACCTTAATTTTGAAAAATGCTATTACCAAATAATTCTGAGTAAGCATTTTTTCTGATAAATTATTCTATTTTATACATTCAGCAAACAAGTCAACTGTCGCACAAGGTTTGTTCGTCAGAGCTGATTGGATGAGGAGATACATTTTTGGGAGAGAAGTCGTATTTAATTCAGTGGCATTCAGTTTTCCATTTGTATTTTTTTGCTTCTTTCTTCTGAAGCAGAACACAGCCGTGAAATCCAGTATTTCAGGTGAATAATTTCAATAATATTGTGGTTGGCATTGTTTTTATTAAAAATTATTAATTCTCTGTGTATCCCTCCCTTATCTATCAGTTGTACAAAAAAAAAAAAAAAATGCCTGCATGCTGAATGTAGCTGCACAAGAAAGGTGGCCTTTTTCTTGCTTCAAACTTTCTCTACTCGATGACTAAATTTTTGTTTTCGTCAGGGTGTTTCGGTTGAACCCATTGGCGATAAATCGATTTAGACTATTGAAGCAAAATTTCAATGGTCTAAAAACATAATTAAATTTTTAATTTAAAAATTACGTGAATGTATTCAAACAGTTGGATTTTAATTTAATAGCTTAGATTTAAACTGAATCAAAATTTCAATGGTCTAAAAACATTCTTAAATTATTAATTTAAAAAATACGTAAATATATTCGAACAGTTGGATTTTAATTTAATAGTTTAGATCAGAGCACTTTGCTATCAGTCTCACTTCATTTGTATTGGTTAACATTTAACTCTATCTATATACACAAAGTTTAATTAAAAAAAAAAACAACCCATTCTTTTAATATAGTATATAATATTTTTCGTACATTTTCCTAACACAATTGCAACGAATTTATAGAACTTTCAAAACCCCTATATATAGATAATAAAACAATCTATCCACAATAAAACAAATAATTCAATCTTTATTATTTGACCAAGATTGTAAGTAGTATGAGAATTGCAATAACCCATTTGCTTAACACAATTGCAACAAGAATCCCTTTCGTAGCTGCTTGACTTGCTTCCACTTCTTGCAACCTTGTCATAATTCATCCAATGTCATCATTTGATTAGTATATATATCAAAGAACGAAATCCTGGACCATTTCATTCAACAACGGTGAAATCCACCATGCAAAAAAAATTGTATTGGTTGTGGGTACATTGAAAATAAAGCTTTCTTGGATTGTCTATTGACTATGAGATTTTCTCCAAAGCTTTTCTTCCATATTTGCATTAGCAATTGTGAAAAAATTTGATAGCACCACTTGCTTCCATGCTTCTTGAAGTTAGTTTACCTACAATTATACTATTATTAAATGTGGAATCAATTAACAAACATTATGTATAGAAAATCACATCAATCAGCTTATGTACAATTTTCCTTTCACTATTTCATCTTCTGTGTAATTCTCCTTTCACCATTTCATAGTACACCTTATGCGCATCCATTTTATTTCGGTTAAAATTTTCATTCTAAAATTTCATCAAACACCTTATGTGCATCGATTTCATTTTAGTTAAACTTTTTATTTTACAATTTCATCGCAATTTATGTGTATGACCTTACAAACCTATAATGTGTTAACAATTTGGCACTTGGGAACCCAAATAAAATAAAATAAAACCAAATTTGAAGTGTTTCCATTCATCAAACAAAAACACAAAATGAAGTATTTTCATTCATAAAAAAATAATAAAATAACAAAGAAAATTTCAAGTGATTGCATTTTCTATTTATTCATACTAGAAAATTTTTCTTGTTACCGTGGTTAAGATTTTGTACACTCGTTCTTTTTCGTTTTGGAAGAGACAGGACTTTTTCCTTTATTTCTTTTTTTTTGAATTTACCTTTCTTCAATTTCAAATTTTGTCTTTCCTTATTTGTTATTTGAATTTGTGTTTCTGATTTCATTATGATGAAGGGGCATATTAGGGCTTATATTCTTTTTAAACTTCTATATCTTCATAATTGGTAAAATAAACCAAAATATATAGTGCATTCTTGACATAATGATATTCGTTTAGTGTCTAATATCTATATAACAAAATCAGCTTGTTCTTTTCAAAATATTTAACAAAATCAAGGGTTGAGATTAAATTTCCATCTTTCAATGGTTGAGATTTTGTTTCACTTTCACCTTTATTGCCCAAATATGTCTAATCTCACATCTTTCCCCACCTTCTTTCTGCTTTGATCTATCAAATTATAGCCCAGTATACTGTTAACTAAACCTTCTATAGACCCCATTTCCAATATTTCTCTTCGTTCTCTCATTTTCTCCCTCTTTGCCCCGATCTCTTTCAAGAACCCAAGACACCATATTTATGTTTCTCAGTTTTTCTTTGATCCGCCATGGTAGTTGACCATGGTTCAAAGTTGCGGTCGCGGTCATTGTATTAGCCTAAGAAATTTAGATGCGGTTATGGCGTAGTATCAGGTGATAAATGACTTCTAGCTTTTTTTTAACTTAAAAAAATTCTAGAAAATAATGAAAAAAATTCTAAATAATGAAATTAATGTATTACATAAATATATAGTATCTATTTTATTAAACCTTAGATAAATTACTTATAATATGCAAATGAACTAATTTGTGCCTTTCTCCATTATTAATACACCATAAATGGTCAATATAATCCACATAGACATACAGCTCAATCCAAATTCACATGAAAAATAGAAGTTGCTACATAACATCATTGAGCATTTTGTCTTTGATGCATTCTAAACCTGAAATTAGAAACAAAAGGTATTTAGCATATAAACATCAATTTGTATTATGTACATTGTAAGGAAATATGATATGATTATGGTGCTTTGAATACTTAAATTTTTCAGTCAATGAGAATATGAGTGATGATAGGGTTGAAAATCATAACCATGGCTCATATCATACGTATATGATGGAGGATATCTCGAAGTATAAGGATATGGAACTCCAAATTGAGCATTGTGAGACCCTGTTGGTTGAGATGGATGGCTAGATGAATTATAACTTGACTAGGGATGATCAACAGGGTTGACATCATGTTGATAATAGCCAAAACCTTGGTATCCAATACTGCTACTACTAGAAGATATTTCATTATACTGTCTCGGATCATAACCAGAAAAACTTGCACTACAGGGTCCATTGTGGTGTCCTCTATGACCTCGATCATAATAGCCACCAATACAAATGCTAGTAGACCACTTAGTACTTAAGGAACCACTATACTAATCGTATCCATAACCATTTCCCCCATAGGGCCCATAGGCCCTATGCTGAAGGTGACAATGGCCTTAGTTCAAGCTATAAAGTTGATCACCAATATTTAGAAATTACTAACTATGGCCACGATGACTTCGGGCAAAAAAAAATCATCGCCACCATCAAATTCAATAATTCTTTGTAGATATCAACATTACTCTGCCATTCCTAATCGGTTTCTATGATTGGTACATTGTGTGGCATAATAATTTTCAGCCCCTTGTGCCCACAATCTACCAATAACTTGTTGAGTATCATGTTAGCTACTACCTCCACCTATACCACCACCACTACATCTATCACCATCACCACTACTGTTGTCATCATCATCATCGTCGTCATCACCACCAGCACCATCGTTCCTGGCAACACTATTTTCTAACTCGATTCGGTTATTCTTTCATTTAACCACACTAAATCATTAGGTGGGAGAATCTGTTCCTCTCTTTCACAGGTCTACTCATCTAATATATCATCAATATGGAAAATATGAATCATAATGTCGGGATGATCGAAATATGTTTTGGAATATTGAAATACAGGATTCAAGTGTTGCACAAAAAAAGTATTGATGTATTATTTTTATTAATCTAAATTAGCATATATAAAAATAAATTAAAAATTTTTTATTTACATGTGTAAGTCCTTGTATAATAGAGTTTCCCATCTATGATCAATTATATTATAAAAAGTTTTCCAATCTTGATGGTTATTTTACTCTCTATATGGCCTCGTAAATAATTGAGAGTGTTAGTGTTTTTTTTTTTAATCTTAATTAACAATTTTCAATACTCTAACAAATGCCTCCCTAGTAGTTGTAACCTTTTGTACCTTCCTCCAAAAGCTATCATTTAAGATCAAATCAGATACTTTGGCAGTTATTTTTCTTTAAGTTCTATCACGAGTAAATTCAATCCATTGTTCTGATGTGCAAATCTTTTTCAAATCTTGTTGATGGCGATGGGACTTTCAAATACAATAAATTTTGAAATCTCGTTATTCGTAGCCTTAAGAGATCTCTACTCTTTGTATATTCTCTTATCAAAATCATAATCTTACCGCTGTGATAGATAGAAGATGTAATTTCCTCAGCCAATTCAAGGGTCTTTTTCACTGATTTGATTTTCCCAAATTTTCAAGCATAAGATCTATATACAGTGGTAGGACATGGAGACCAATATTTTACAATTTTGTCCTATTGCCTTAAAATTGGTCTCATTATCCATGACTATTTGAACAATATTTTTCTCGCTAATTTCTTCAACAACTTTATCCATTAACGAGAATATGTATTTTGTAATTTTGGTCTTTTCAGTGGTGTTAATTGAAGAATGATAAATCATTTTTCTATCACAATAAATTATAAAATTGATAATTAAGAATTTGTTATGTGAAGTCCATCTGTCACACATGATCGTGTAACCATAATCAAGCCATTTAGCCTTCAATGAACTAATGTATGAATTTATCTCATCATCATCTTCATTCAAATAAACATTTCCGATTTAATATCCTGTAGGATCTTCAGCACTTTGGCCCACTTCAACTATAATATCAATCATACCTTGATATTATGGACCACTATTGGCGGCATTAAATGTGATTGTATTGTAGAAGAAGAATTTTGAAATAGCCTTTCCTACTTTTTTTACTTTCTCTTTTGAGAACATTCCTTTTATAAATTTTTGAATTGACTTGGATTTGAATACAAAAAGGTCAATACATTTTTTGGGGAGCTTTACACTTTCCCTCATACTAAAAGATCTCTTTAGGGCACGATCAAATTGTGGAGCTGTGGGCCTTGAAGTAGTGCCAAACGAAAATTTTGAGGGACCACTTCCACTAGAGATTGAATGTCGTCTTCTATCTTCCTGAAAATGCTATGTCATGACTTACTCTCATTACATGTTTCATTTGGCTCATTTTTAATTTAGTTAAATCATCATAACCATAGCCACTATGACCACCATTATCCTCATCAACAAAATCAACATCTATACGATCATAATAGTGTTCATCCTACAGGCTTTACACTATTTATTATTTCATTTTTTCTTTCGTTGTCCTAGGTCGTTGAGTTTCTTTCAAATGTTGATTTAAAAATCTAACTACTTCATCGAAACTTTTGAGCAAGAGTCCACATTTCCTCTTACTCCGCTAATGCGTTCCTTCAATCTGGTAATATCATCATGTACAACTTTTTGATAATAACTATAAATGACCTTCCTTTTATCATTGCCTAAGGGTTGTCCACGCTCCAATCAATATCTCTTTCTTTCGAAGCCATTCGACACATCACATAAAGTATTTAAAATAAATGAATAATTGTATTAGTTACAATAATTAAGCCGTTGCTATTTAAAATTATTGAGTAATAATATACTATTTATCAGTTAGTTATTTAATAATAGTATAGTCTTTTTTTATTACTTTTTAACATTTTCTTCATTTGTTTTTCTATTTCCAAGTACTCAGTTTTTTTAATTTCATTTTATTTTCTATTATCACTTTTGATTTTTATTTTTCTCTTTATATATAAATCAAGGATAGGTTCTCCCACTCTAATTTTAGTAATGGAGTGATCTTTTAACTTTAGTAACAGTCCCACCATTGCAAAAGTGGTCTTATTTTCTCTTTATACTAATTTATTAATAGTAAGGTAAATAAACTAATATTTTTTATTTTCCTTATAATAATTATTTGAAAAACGTAATAAGAGTAGTTACATAATTAAAGATATTTATGTTACATTCTATAGGTATACATGTGTGGAGTGTAAATATTTTCTTAGTATAAAATCTTATATTAACTATGAAAGTTAATTTAAGCAAATATTTATAATAATATTTTGTATATATTTACATATTGTCATTATTTAATTATTCATGCTAATTATTGTTCAAAACTAATAAAAATAAAATATAATATATTAAAATTAGACTAATCTTAATTGCATATATATTATTAGTAAATATTATATGACACTATTTAGATTATATGTAATTAGCTTTTATTGTTTTGCAACTAAACACCAACATATATAGCAATTATTTTTTATTTTCGTTGTCCTTGTATATTTGGAAAAAAAAAATATTATTGTGAGAATTAATTTTTAAGAGAAAAATTAGTTCTTAAGAATCTAAATTAATTGATTTAAATTAAGGAAATCATCTGTAATGTTAACATACAAAAATTAATTAAAAATATTAAAACAAATATACTTTTTTTATTTTTAGTTACGTATATTGATGTAAATACTAGATACATGAAGGAATGCAAAGATAAAAAAAAATGAAGAGTTACCATAATTTTTTGGAGTACATCAATATAACATATGTACTTCCAAAAAAAAAAATGAAAAAATGGATTTTTTTTATTTTATAGTTATTATAATAAAAAAATATAAATATTGTCATCTAGTTAAAATTATTTGTTACAATGCGGTAAATAAAAATGTAGTATAAAAATAAATTTGCATTAAGCTTGAAATTGCAATTTCGTATTGTGTTTCCTATGTATTTTGTTTTGCCTAAAAAATGCTTATAGAAACGCATTTTGATATCGCGCTTTCAGTTCTTTTCTCTTTTATGTGTATATCTATTATTTTTATATATAATCAATGAATATAATGTGTGACTTCTTATCCTTATCTCAATAAAAATTGATTTTCTTATATTCTTATTGGGTTTTAATAGATTCTTAAGATTTTTAGTATGTATCTTTAATTTCCAAGTTGATATATGATTAATCACATAACATGATGAATTATATATGTTTACATATGATTAATCAATAGTAAAATAGATAAAATGAAAATAATTTCCTCACTCATATCAATTATTGTTCATTTCAGGTGAGAAAAGAATAAATGCATAAAACTGGTGCAAAAAGGAAGAAAAATGAAACAAGTCCCACAGATCCTTCAAAATCCTTTAAATGGTGTTCCATCTGAACATGGCTTTGCATGACAGAAAGTGGAGCAAGAAAAGGAAAAAAAAAAAAAAAATTCAAGTATGACCCTACCCTTCGAATGTCTCTTGTTCAAAGGCCTGTGCACGTGACAGGAGGGTGGATTTCAGGAAGCTGAAAAAAAAAAAAAAATGTTAAAGTATAAGCTTACCCTTCGAAAGGCCCTTTGCTTCAAACCCCCCTTCGAAGGCTAAAGACCCTTCGAACCCCCCTTCGAGGGTTCCACTAACTTTTCACCTGGACATTTATGATCGTTTCAAGAAGCTGGGGAGTTTTTTCAATTGTTCCTTTTTATGTAAACTTGTAGAACAAAGGAAAGACGATTTTTTTTTTCATTTTTTTACTTAGTTTCCTAAATTTAGAATTAGGTTTTGAATTTCCCTTTTTAATCCTAGATCATATGTAAGGATCGTCTCAAAAACCTAATTTCAAATTTGCTTCAATTTCAATTTAGTTTCGATTATGGTAAATTTTTCTTTGAACATGCTTTGGTAATTTCTTTTTATCCTATTTTGATTCATGAAATATTATAGTTGAGTTTTATATTTAATTTTCCCAATCATGTGCTTGATTTCAATATTATTTGTAAATCAAATAAAGTTTTTCCTCTTTAATTTTGTAGAATCAAAATCATAAGTTCATAGTTATGATCTTGCTTTTGTATATTCGGTTTTTAAACCTCGCATATGGAATACTCGATCTAATGGCATGACTTATTGAATTGAACATTAAAAAATAAAAACTAAGGAAAAACTTTATACCTTTCATATTTAAATCGAAAGATCTTCCAACAAATTTGCACTGAGTTGTTTACTGGTTGAGTTATAAAATCGAGAAAGTTAAATTCATACGAAAACTATAATATGAATTGAATTGGGATAGGGTACAGTTTGTTTTTAGTTTTAATTCAAAAATATTTTATAAAAATTCAATGAAAAATATTTTCTTTTGTTTAAAAATTTTTGTGGATTAAATTTTATTTTCGAAATGGTTTTCCTAAATCCATCACCGAAGCCTTACATTCTCTGTGAGACGATTCGAACTTATCTGGATTAACTAGTTACAACCGATCCTGCATTTAGGGTAAGCAAGCAATACACTAAAAAAATTTTAATAACAGACTAAGGATGAGAAAGGAAAGAAAAAAAAATCAGAATAATGAATAATAGATATATATGAAATATAAATTTTATAACTCGAGAATAAGAAGTAATAAAGAAGAAGGGCATAAGCAAGAAAGAAGAAAAACTAATGAATAATAGATAGATAGATAGATAGATATATATATATATATATATATATATATATATATATATATATGAATAAGAAGGAAAGAAGATGAATAATAGATATATACGTATACGTAGAAGTTTAAATTATATCAAAATATATTTATAAAGATATTATATTGAAAACACAATATCAAAATATGTAAATAAATAAGAATAAAATACAATATCATTTTTTCAGGGAGAGAAAAATATACTCATTTTAATAATGCATTTTTGGTTAAAATGAAAACATAATTAAGAACACGTTATGAAACTGCATTTTCATTAACAGTATTTTAAAAAATATTCTTTTTTGGGAAAATCTTCTATATTTTTTATTAAAATAGTGACAAAACAAAAACAAAAAAATGAATAGGTAGCATAATTTTTTGAGTAAATCAATATAATAATTGATATTTCATAAATTGAAAATAAAAAAAAAGGAAAAGAAACTTTATTGCCGTATACTAAAAAAAACGAAGAGTTACCATAATTCTTCGTCAATCTAATGATTACATTTTATAAATTAAGAAAATAAAACAAAACCTTTTGTTATTTATATACTTCGAAAAAAAAAAACATAGTAATTAAAATCAAACATATCAATTACATATATTTTAAAAAGTCACAAAAGTAATAGAATAATTACAATAATAATCCTACGGACCACCTGTACTTGAAACATCAAAAGTCAACATATACTTGGGTAGTGTTTGATACTCAAAATTTAACTTAAGTTATTTTTGTTTAATTTTGTGGCCTAGACAAAGTTGATTTTTAAGTAGTAGCCTTTTGCTTATTTGTATGTCTCGTTTCTAAAACTACCTCTACTTTTGTTATTTTATATTCCTTACATTTCCATGCAAAACCCACTTTTGTTATATAACTCCAAATGGTTAGTTTTGTAATTTTAATCCCATCCAAAAGTTAAGAGCCATAAGCTGATATCAGCAGAATAAGAAAAATAGTACCTATAGTACTTGGCTATACTTAAAATATAGAAAAGTGATAAAAAAAGAAAAATAGAACCTATAGACTCCAGACAATAGCAATGAAGTGAACCAGCGACCAAGAGAGATAGGACACAACGATGAAGCTTCGGTGGTGATTATTGGTGGCGATCGGTGGTGACGAGGGTACTTTTCTGTCTATCTCTTCTCTCTGTCGCTCGTTAGATTTAAAATTTCTTGAGGTCTATACCTCCTTTTTATAATCATCCTCCATTGCGCTCTTTGTTTTCTCTCTTTATACTCTCTAGATTCGGTCAAGTTTCTCGGAAATATGTTCATCCATTACTGAGAAGGTTTGGTTTTTTACGAGTTGCATTTATCTCACTCACCAACTTTGCTTTGACCGAGATAGCGCTAATATCTTGGGATATCTCAATCATGAGAAGATGTTCCCCAATGACATCTCGGGATATATCAACTGTGAAAGGGTTTTCTAGCGATCTTTCGGTTGAGAAAAAGTGTTCCAATGATTTTATTTGATTTGGCCTGAGATCTCGATACGGCCAGCGATGAAATTGAGCTGAGGCGCTGATATCTTAGCTGTCTTAGATGAGCTTTTAGAAGCTACTGTGGACAAGAACCTCCCTTTACAAACTAGCAGTAGCGCCAACATCATGACGGTAACACTGGACAAAACCATCGAAGAAACCTATTGGATGAAGATGTAGATCAAGCACATTTTGCTCCACACAACACTTATATTAGTTTTATTGAGAAACACACCCAGACCCTTTGGGTCTACGAGATCAACGAAATGATCTACAAATCCGTTTCTTATTTCCATCATCGGATAACTGTCCTTTTGTTCAAGTAGTCAAGAGCACAAAATTATTTCTAATATCATTATGCCCTTTTGTCATTGCCTATGCATAAAAAGATATTTTTCTAGCCACTTGTCTTCTTCTCCTTCCTTTCCTCTCCAACAAAGGACGACAACAGCACGACTACGGACGAGGTCCCATAGCAGACTCCGCACTTTTGCTCTCATTGTTCATTCTCACCAAATGCCCAATTGTCATAAGTTCAATCCAATTCGATCTCTTAATTTCGTTGAAATCAAACCTTTTTCTTTTCTATTTGTTTTTTCTCTTGAATTGTTTGATCACGTTGTTGTGAAAATTTGTTAGGAAAATTGTTTATACAGCACATATATTTTGAAATTATGATTTTTCCTGGACTATGTTTCTACAGTTTTGATCGAAGTTCTTCAGGATATTGCATTTGGTTGAAGTAGTTGAGGGCCTGTGTGTTCAATTGAATTTTGCTAGGTTCTCCACAGTGTGACACGGTTGGATCAATGGCCGTCGTCGAGGTAGTTATGCTAGACGGCTTGGTGGTAGTGGAAATGAAGGAGGCAGTGAGCTTAAAATGAGGTGCTGTAGTTCGTTACATTGATGTGAACAAAATAATTGCTAGCAATCATGATTTTTTTTTTTTTTTTTTTGTTGGACCAGATCTCTCAAAGCTCTTTGGATGGACAACAGTTTTGAGATCATAATCAACTTTTGACAAATTCAAGGGCTGTGCAATGTTGTTTCATAGTTACTAGGGCCTCCACTAGATTACCAAAGTACCCCTAATCTATTTGAGGGATGTGCAATGTTGTTACAATGACTACAGTTTGTGTCAAATCTTGCCACGAGTCCAATGTGTAGCTAAAAAGAAGGTTTTGTGCGGGTCATTGGCTCCTTCAAATTTTGTTTTTAAAAAATTCTAAAAAATTTCAAAAATTTTGAAACTCCAAATGTTTAAAAACTAATAACAAAATAAAAATAAAAATAAAAGTTGAATAGAAACTAGAATAGTTTTTTAAGATGTGAATAACAAGCTTAAATTTTACTAAAAAAAATAAATAAATAAATTTTGATGATTTTTTTTTAATATGATATTTTTGAGATTTGTTCTTAAAAAAAATTTGAAATTTATTTTTTGGAAATTAATGACTTGAGATTTGATTTTAGTAGTAATTAATGAGAGTAAAGTTTTTCCTAATTTGATGGCACAAGATAATGTTGATGGCTATGTAAGAACTTGTTAAGTACAACAATTACGTAACGAAGTGGTAGCAATGTCTACTCGTCTCAAAGAATTGATTAGGATGTTGAGAGGTGATGGGAGGCATGCTTAAGATGTTCCTCACGATCATCCCCAAAACCTTATAGCTGGTTCTATTACTGATTTTTGTTGTTAATCTATCAACAGAAAAGATGCAGAATTTGAAACTTTCGAGTTGGCTAACGTGCTTGTAGGAATAGATAACAACAGAACTATAGTCATTAATCCGATTTCTACTTGAAAGCTAATATCCTTTATTTTGGTAGGTTTATTGATATTGAGGGATTCCTCAATTGGAGCGCTAAGGTTGAGCAGTATTTCAATTTTACATCCATCAGAAGATAAAAAGGTGAAATATGTGGCGATTTGGCTCAGGCAAGGGCTTCACCTTGGTGGAATCGTTTACAGAAAAATCATAAGCGTAACGGGAAGGATAATGTTAGATCATGGAGTAAGATGAAAAAGAAGTTAAAAGGGTAATTTCTATCACCCGAATATGATAAGTATTTGTTCCAGCAGTATCAAAACTATTCGTAAAATGACCAGACCATCGGTGAATATACCGCTGAATTTTATTGGCTAGTAGAATAGATTGAGTTGACGGAGTCTGAAATAGATTTGCAACAAAAGATCGAGGAGATTGAGATAGAAGAGGTAATTATGGAATCTTCAACAAATTGTGATAAATCTAAAGAAGTTATTGAGGTAAAAAGGGATTTCTATTTTTGTGGACTCTATTTTTAAAGACAATTATAATTTAAATCAATTATTTTTGAAAGAAAAATTACAATTAATCTTCGAGATGAGGATATTAAAAATTTTTAAATTTTATTGATTCTTTTGGTGATGAGCATTACAACTTGGATTTATTATTCAATTGTGAAAAAGTTAGTGATTTCATCAATTTTCAACCAATAGGAGTCAAAGATAAAAGTACTTTGAAATTTATTAATTATATTAGGATAAATAAATATTATATTGAGGAAGTATGGGTTAATATGAATGAATTTTTCAACCGTGAAGAATTTCTTGAAGAATTGTTTGTAGAGAATAGAATTAAATCATTATCGTGAGTGAAAATAAAGATTATTATTTAATTGTAGTAAGCCAAGTCAATAACTCACCAGTTTAGTGCAAAATAATATTCAACGTCTAGACACTACCAATAATAATAATAATAGTATGTTGTTGAAGGTGTTATCAAAGTAAATTATGAATAATGCATATCGATATTACTCCAACATAGATTGACCAAACCTAGACTACATAAAAAGAAAGTATATAATATTATCAAATTGTTCTTTCATTTTACCATGTATACATAAACAATTCACAAATAATTCATGATATAAAAATACAGCACTTGTACATTTTTCTTAAACATGTTTAGTCTTGGCTTATTTAATTTATTGATGTATTTTTTTTTTCTATATTGGGTCAATGTATCTTTAAGTGATAACATTATACGTAACTCGTAATTTCTTTTAGTTAGTAATTTTTTATCTCATAAGTTTATAGGTTTTTATTTTCACATAATTATTTGCTTAAGTGCCTTTAGACACGAGCAAATACTAACCATCCTAACCAAAGGACTTGTCATATCAAATTGAGGAACTTATGTGTAAATACCAAATATTAAGAGGAGATCTACGTAATAACTAAAATTTTAGGGGCGATCCCAGTTATTTACCCTTTTTCAAACTATATATCTCCGCTCTCATGGTGTACGGCCGCAGTGTAGCGGTTACTCTCGTGGGAGTGGAAGCCTCTGTCCCCTTTTAGCTGAACCTGCGTGAATTCAAGGAGTAAATTCAATGTGACAAAGCCTTTTTCTCTTTCAGAATTTTCGATTATCCATTGATTTGCTTCGATTAACGGCGACAATCAACAGCGTCCACCTTCTCTGTCGTGCACTGTAGAATCAATCAGAACTCGAAAACCACCACCAAGCTCTGTTACCCTAATCTTTCTTTCTTCCCCTCAAAGTTTCCACCTTTGCTTTCTAAACCCAATCAATGGCTTCAATCAACTTCGGCCCTTGTCCCTTCGGCGAAAATTGGTTCAAGAAAC
>QLOD02000013.1:16013263-16024625 GCA_003260245.2 Sideroxylon spinosum | reverse complement strand
CTCCTCTTTGTAGCGAGAAACTCGAAGATCAATCGATGTTCGATATGCTAACCTTTGATGAGTGGATGATGGATATAATTGTGAAGAATTTCTGATTTGATGGAGCCTCGGTGAAGTGAGTAAATCGGTTTATAAAGAAGGGCTTGCTGGGCGGAGATGAGTGGAGATAACGAAACAAGTGGCGGTACCTGGTTTTCGTAGTAACCAGTGGGTTGGGGGACGAAGATTTTGGCGGAACTACTAAACCGAAATGATTGTTTTACCCTTGTGTGATCTACTGGTACACAGTGCATACGAGCCTAAAATGGTGAATTCGCTTGGTTTTTACTAAGGAGCACATGGTTGACGGATCCCAATTGTTTGGTTGCTCTAGACCAATCAAAATTCACCGAATTTTATTAATTTTTTTATATTTTTTTAATTAAATTTTATTACGAGATATTTGACTAATCAAAACTTTTTAATTTTATAAAATCTTCTTTCAAATTAAATTTTATTACATATCATTTTTTATTATAATTTTTGATCAAAAAAACTTTGGCTAATCAAAACTTTTCAATTTTTTTATGTTTTCTTACAATTAAATTCTATTACATATCATTTTTATTATAATTTTTGATCAATTTTTTTTAACCAAACATTTCTTATGTATTTTTTTACATCAAATCCTCGTATTTTTATTATATTATTTTGAATATTTTTTTTTCAATCAAACCCTTCTGTATAAACCGAATTAATATAAAAAAAAATAAAAAATTCGTTCCAGTCCAGCCGGCCCCCAGAATATGGGATGAAACCGGGGTCCCTTTCTGCAACCAGCTCGAGTCGTTCCATTCCATGGTTGATGCACATTTTATCATAATTTTCCTTTTACTTTTAATATATATATATATATATATATATATATAATTTTAAAGTTTATAATGTAAACAGTTATTTTAAAATGATAATAAGATATTTATGATTATTTTTTTTAAAATTGTAGAAAATTATTTAAGTGATATGTAATAAAATTTTAGTAGAGAATCTAGAAAATTTTTAGAATTTTGTGAAAATTTTTGATGTAAATGTCAGTTTAACCTTTAAAAAAACTGGCAAGATCTTGGAGCATACAATTTTAGTCCGTTACAATAGATTTTGAAATTTTTTTTATAGAAATTAGAATTTTTTGAAGTTAAAAAAGGTAAAACTTTTAAAATTTTTTGAGTTTATTTGAGATACCAATAGCCCCATAGTGTTGCATGATATGTGGCGGTGTTTCAATGATAAAGGTGTATTGTTGAAGAGTTTTTCTTTATTAAATAATAACAGGTTCAAAAATTTTGCAAATTATTTTAATAAATATTTTTATAAAATAATTTATGGTGTTGCATGATTTGGTGGGAGTGGCGATAGTAGCAAATCTATAATTATTAATGTCAGAATTCATTTAATATTTTTTGTAACAATGGACAAAATTACCATGGTCTCCTATCCTAGCTTCTCTCTTCGTTATTAATTCATTTCATCTCTAGTTCCTTTCTCTTTTTAATAAATACTGCTCTCACTTTTATTGAAAAAATTTTTATAACCCCGTGTCTAAATTATGAATCTAAAGTTTGTTTAATCTGGCTAACTTAATTTATAAATAATTTTTTATATTTATCCTTTTTTTTACAATTTATATAATTAAAAACTATAAAAAATTAAAATATCTAATTAATAACCAAACAAATAAGAAAATATTTATTATTTAACATTTTTGTGTTTTATTCTAAATTTTAATTTTATATTCTTAAGATTTTTTATAATATGAAAACAATATACATTTTACTATTTTCATAATATCAAGTTTAAAAATTTTATTAGGTCCATTCTAAATACTTTAAACAAGGGGTGGATAATAAGGTTGTTGATGCCCTATTCAGATTATATGAAGAAAATTCTAGGTCTAACTCTCACTATATTTATTGTCCTATTATTATTAAGGGTGGAAACGAACCGAGCTATTCGAGCTCGACTTGAAAAAAATTCGGCTCGAACTCAGTTCGTGACTAAAACGAGCTCGAATCGAGCTCGATTTGTGACCCATTTCAGATTCGAGCTCGAACTCGAGCCTAGAGAAGCTCGGCTCGAAAGTTCGCGAACAGGTTCGATAAAATAAATATATATATACTTAATAATATTTTAATATTTTTAATATTTTTTAATAATATTTTATTTATTATATTTTAAATTAAAACGACATTGTTTGGTTTAATCGAGTTCTTCACAAGCCTACTCGAGTCTAAATTCTTCTTTATCGAACCGAGCTCAAACTTATATAAAAGCTCGAATCGAGCTTGAGCTCGAGCTCGAGCTTAGTTTAAAAAGCTCGAGCCGAGCTCGAACAAGTTAAAGCTCGGCCCGATTCGGCTCGTTTCCACCCCTAATTATTGTGACAGGCCCTATCCCTAACTAGTTTGATGATGCTAAGGAAGTTTATGACAGAGATAGCAAGGTGCACAGCATATTTCAGCAAATCCAATAGGAGGTTTTAGCATCTCATAAATATACTGTATATCAAGGTATCTTATTTACAACAACGGAATCTATATACAAGATGATAAGACTCTCAAGAAACAAATACCCAACTTTGTTCACAATGAAGTAACAACAGGACATGGGGGACTTTAAAAATCATACAAAAAGGCCCAACATGACTTTTGATGGCCAAATATCAGGCAAGATGTAAAGAAATAGATACAAGCATACTTAATTTGTCAAAAATGTAAGACGGAGAACATATCACTAGCAGGGATCTTACAGCCCCTCCTAATACAAAGCTAATGGATTGATATATCCATCGGCTTTATTGAAGGGTTACCAAAATCGAACAGGTTCTCAATCATTTGGGTGATAATAGACAGATTTACAAAATATGTTCATTCCATTCCACTCACCCCCCCACATACTGTCTCACAATTAGTCCTTATTTTCATACAAAATATTTTTAAACTCCATGTTCTCCCTATCACCATAGTTTCTGAGAGAGATGCAATATTTACAATTAATTTTTGGAAAAAAATATTCAAACTACATGGTTCAGCCTTACACTACAGTACTAGTTTCCACCCACAAACGAATAGATAAACAGAGCTGACAAACGAGTGTATCAAGACTTATTTGAGGTGTTCATCTTAGATATACCAGCCCTATGGTCCCAATAGATATCTGGTTCAACACAAGCTACCACACAGCTACTAGAATGACTCTATACGAGGCCTTTTATGGGGTTAACCCCCTAAACTAACTCAATATATGGAAGGACTAGCAGAAAACACAAGTGTAAATCCATTATTATTGTCAGTGTCTCCTTTAGAATTCACAAAAACATTTAAATGAGGCTCAGCACTATATAAAGTAGCAAGCAAATCAGAAAAGAATGAAATAGGCATTATCCTTAGGGGAGTGGGTCTACGTTAAGCTACAACCATTCAGATCGTCCATAGTCTGGCCCTACGATAACGTTAAACTTTCCCCTAAATATTTTGGGCACTTTCAAATGATTCAAAAGATAGAAAAAATTTCTTACAAAATTAGTTTACCAGAATATTTCGAAATTCATCTAGTGTTTCATGTGTCCCAATTGATAGCAAAAATTGGAGAATGAGAAAAAAATTTACCTCACTTACCAACAACAGATGAGAATGGCCAGATTTTACCAATACCCACCCAAGTAATATCCACTAGAAGCCGTGAGAGAGGTTGTCGAACTTTCACCGAGATCCTTGTGTTATGGTAGGGCCAAGCTTCTTCAGAGGCTACATGGGAGAGGTTATATCGATTCAAAGCATTGTACCTTGAATTTGACTTTGAGGACAAGATCCCTTCTACGGGATTTGACTTTGAGGACAAGATCCATTCTGAACGGGGTGGTAATTGTAAGGAAACCAAGCTACTTAGCATGACAGAAGAACAAAACAAAGAAAAATACACTAGATGAAGATGAAAATGAGGTAGACGAGAACTTGGGAAACATCATAAAAAGTGTTGGGAAAAGGCTAATACAAAAGTGTAATAAAAGCAATGCCTGAAATATGTGGGAAGTGAACTATCAGCCATCAGATCTACCATTGAAGAGCTCAATTGGATGGCTTGGATCACTCTATGGCAATCTCAATCTCGACTGTTCAGGTATTTCAATTTCAATAACCTGGATTCAAAGATCAGTTGTGAAGATAGGTAAGGGTAGTAAATGCAAGTACGGGAAACAATTGAAACTTCCAAAGGAAGCTGAATTGAAAACATTACAAAACGGGGCTGAATTCAAAAATCGAGTCAAGTAAAGGCCATGGGTCAAGTGGCTACTACTAGGCTAAGAAGATGGGCTGATCCTTGTTAGTATTAAGCATAATTGAAACAACTTGGGTCAAGATAGTGGCTTGAGAATGAGACGGGCCATCCATTTAGCTTAACTGTAACAGAATCATCACTCAGCTAAGCTGTCATATAACACATGGGCTGAGGAGACTTAAAGCTTTTGGCTGGTAATTATTCGTTACACAATATTGCTAGGTTAACTCTAGTTAAGGGTAATCACAGTTAGTTAGTTACAATTTTACTATAAATACAGGGACTATAATGCAAGAATAATAAGAATTATTTTTCTAAGAATTTTCTTTCTCTTTTGGAGGTTTGAATGTCCTCAAAATCTTTCATTTCTTTAGTCATCTTCTTCTCCATCCACCGTAGGTTAAGGAAGGGGCAAGCTCAACAGGAGTTTACTACAATTGGTATCAGAGCACGCTGAACCTAAAATGACAGAGACAACCCAGCAGAATCAACAAGAATGTGAGACATAGTTACAGATAAGGCAATTATTGAAAATAGTAGAAATGATGAGTCAGAAATTGGAAGATATCTCTCACCATGTTCATTCCAACACTACAGCCATGCAAAGAAACCAAGGAGAGGAATGTGGAGCAAGATCTTTTCAGAACCAAGATGATGGTACAGCATAATTGATTCTAGTTTCACCAACAAATGATAAAGCCATTAATAATGGTCTTGGAGGAATTCAAGTCAAATTTGTTAGACTTGAGTTTCCAGTTTTTTCATAAGAAAATCCAAGTGAGTGGCTTTGCAGAGCCAATCAAGTTTTCAAACAATATGGCATTCTAAAGAGCTAAAAGGTTGAAATCTCGCCTCTATGCACATGAAAGGTAAATCTCTAATCTGGTTTCAAGATTTAACTAATACTGTGTTGGGCTTGAATTGGGGTGAATTTTCTAATGCATTGTAAGTTCATTTCGGGAAAAATGCATATAAGGATCCTATGGATCAGTTGATTAGGTTGAAACAAGCCACCATAGTAGAGGATTATAATACCAGATTTGAAAATGTTGGTACTAAAAATACATTTGACACGTGGCAAGCCCCCCCGAGCACAATTCTTCTGTTCTCTCGTGGTCGAGGAACACCTCCTCTAGCGGGGTACATAAGGAAGAGGGGCCCACCATCTAGGCCCTCGTAATTAAGTCATTTTGCTCTGTTTCTCATCATTTCGTTTGATAAATGGCAGAGGGATGAGACGTCTGGACAGTTCCCAGAAGTCGCATCGCCGGCTATCCTTGCTCTGGTCCCAATATGCAATTAATGAAGGTCGTGTTCATTTAAGACAAAGGAGGCGGCATTTAATGGCACACAATAGGCATTTAATGAGGAGCTTACTATTTTCAGTAAGGAAGGACGAGGGAAGAAAGCTAATGATTGCCCATTTTTCAGGGAGATAACACATTGATTTCTATTCCAGCTATAAATAGGATACTTTGTGACAAAAGAAGGGAGGCCTTCTATAATCCACCGACTACAATTCGCTTGTTCTTTTATTCTCAAGGTTGCACTAACTTAAATTTCGGAGGGGTTGTGGTCGGGAACCCTCCGACCTCTCCTTTTTAACTTGTTTTCTATTGGTAGGTTGACGATAACCTCTTTCCGGTGGACGTAGAGGGCATATTCGGTGGTGACCTTTTTATCGCCGAACTGAAAACATTTCAAACAAGGTGAAAGGATTACGTGAGGCTCACAAACTCCATGACGGAGGTAATGAAATCACCTGAAAATCTCAAGAAAGTCCAAAGGAGCTCGTTGACGTCGTTGGACTCCACCAACGGGTCGAAGTGTCTAACTTTGAGAACAAACCTATCTTAAGTGCATCTTAAAGAAGACCCTCTGCCTCCATCCTCCGATCCCTTACCTTTTCCACGAGACCGCCAGGGATGCGAAGGTCGCCGGCTACCATATCTCTGTGAAGTCCTTGGTCATGATCAACGCCTAAGCCATCGAAAGGGACCCGAACTCTTGGGATGACCTAAATACTTTCAGGCTATCCAGATTCCTGAAAGAGAATGTTCTGGACTCTAAGAAAAGTAATTTTGAGTTCATTCCATTTAGAGGTCTTGCACAGGCAAACAACTTGGGCTTTTTGTACTGAAGATGGTTGTAGCTTAACTCGTCTATTACTTGACCTGGGAGTTATGGGATGGGATTTGAATTCTCTTTGCTTTGTTATAATAATGATGATGATGATGGAAAAAAAAAAAAAAAAAAAGAATAGAAAAGAAAAGAAGAAGAAAGCATATCCCACCTTAAGGACAAAGTGGATTTCAAAAGGGATGGAAATTGTTATGTGATCAAATTAATTAGATTAGATTACATAATTAGTTGCAAATTGGTTTGATCAGCTAATCATAATTAGATTAATTAGTTAATTGATGTAATAGAGCCTATAAATAAAAGGTACTGTAATAGAAAATATCATGGAAAAGAATTTTCAGTTGAGATTAATTTTTCATTTAGGAGAATTTTGAATTGTTCTCGAATTTTATCCAAACCTTTCTATTTTTTTTTTTTCTGTTTTTGTATTTTTCTTTATTTTGTTATAGCCAAATAGATAGAAATGGGTTTATCGCATCCACTCTCATCCTACGTCTTTTTTCTGATATCAAACATATGAATCATTCAATTAAAATTAAATAGTTCATAATAAAAATAAATTTAAAAAATTCTAGTAAAAATTTTAAATATTTTTAAATCTATTTTTAGACGATTTACAGCTAGTGACACGGAGCCGACCCGGTGGGTAAGGGTGGTTTAATATTAGCTTCCCCCGAGTCCCCATGTATACGCACGAGCAAGGATATAGTGTCACTGGGTGAGGATGCACAATAAGGGGGGTTTGGGAAAAAAAAAAACAAGCAAACAAACAAATACCACAGTAGCGTTTTGCCGGTGGTTTGGGGGGCTGCAAATCCAAAAGCCAATGGTTTCTGCTTGGATTGTTGGAGGGCTGGCTGCAATGATGGTTTTGTCCAGCATTTTACAAACAATAAAATTAATTGCATGGGGACAGATTCAATTTTTAGATGGAGAGAAACAGGTATAGCTCATGGTTTTTGCCCTTTGCTTTGATCAATCCAAGAAACCTACTTATTGTAACTGACAAAGTTTGGCCTGGCTTATAGGAAAAAAATATATATATACCTAGTCACAAGGAAACATATACGGTGCATTTTAGAGTGGTAAAAGATTAGGAAAAAAAATGGTCACTTTGTAACTTGTGCAGTAAGTAAATATTTAAAAATTTTATATCAATTTTATGTTGTTTCACGGTAAAATTTAGAGCACCCAACGGAGCCATAATAAGAAGAAGAATAATTGAATAAGCCACCTTATGGTCGTCTTCAAAGTAATGGGTTTTTCTATATTCTTTTGCGCTTTTTTATTTATTTATTTATCCAATCTCCTGTGAATTAGGGAATTTAAGCATTAGTATTCTTCTCCTATTAGGGAGTCTGGTAATTAAATATTAGTACTCTTCTACTTTTTGGGAATTCGGTAATTTTTTATTATTAGTATTATATATACATAAAAAAAAAGATTTTTTTTTTTTTTTTTGTGTGCGCTTCAGTCTCACTCTTCTATGAATTTTAAATTTTATAAATACCATTTAACTATAATCACTACTAAATAACTGAATTCAAGAAAAGGAAAAAAAAGTAAAAAGATTAAAAATTAAATAAACAATTAAATAAACATAAAAAGAAGTGGAGGAGGAGTAGATAAGAAACCTATTGAAAAGAAGAAAAAAATGAAGGAAAAAAACACAAAGCTAATGTGTATCCATAGTCCATCCCCAGTATTGATATAAACTGACAACTTACGATTAATTAATTAGGAGTAAATTTGTAACACTTAAGATTTATTTTTGGCCATTTATACGTTATTTTGGATCAATTAAATAATTAGAGGGAGATTTAATTATTTTTATATTATTATCTTGGGTCAAGTTGGCCCAAAGTGATATTAGGTTGGACAAATAAGCCAATGACCCATCCATTCTTTTTCCTTCCTTTTCTTTCTTTTCCTTTTCTTTTTCTTTTTCTCCTCCTTTCTTCTTTCTTGTTTTTTGGCTCTAAGAATGGGAAAAAAAAGAGAGAAGAGAGAAAAGAGAAGAGAGAGAGGGAGAGTAGAGAAAGAAAATCGGTTTTGGGAAGGAAGATCGGTGGATCAAGATAGTATTTGATACTGTGAATACCGTGGCGGTGTCTTTTTCTTGTGAGTTTGCTCGAGATGAAATATACAAGCATTTGAAGTTCAAGAACCGAAACCAAAACTTTCTAATTTCCTCTTTTCTCTTAGGATTCAAGTTAGGTGGGACTTACATTCATGTTTTAAACGTTAGGATCATTTTGACATATTATATGCATGATTTGATTTAGTATTGTGGGATTTATGATATATACATACATGTATATATGAATGTGTATATTTATATATATATATATATATGTGTGTGGAGATTTCACATACATTTGTGTTATTATTCAACTGAATGTTATAGAAACATATGATTTAAGTGCTTAAATATTTATTTATAAGTTATTGTTGAGTATGCCACTTGAATGGAGAATTTGGTGTGTTTTGGCTTGGGGTTTTTATATGGAAAATGAACCAAGAAATGGTTTTTGCACATTGCCATTCACCCACGGGAGGGGGGGTTGCTACCATTTGAATGGCGGTCCGAAGGCTAACAACCATTCGAATGCAGTTTCGAACGGTAGCTACCCTTGGGACGCAGATTTAAAAGCTAGCCACCCTTGGGACAAAGGGGACGTCATTGGAAATTTTTCAAAAAGTTCAAGTTTTGAGATTTTAAAATATCTTTATTATCCAAAACCATTAGCTATTGATTTCTAAAGATTAAACAAACCTCAAATTATCCTTAAGCTTAATGAGAATGTATTTTTATATTGAGATTATATTTATTTACATATCATATGCTTGGGGTTGGAGTTGCATCATCCGATTTTATATTGTAATTATTGATTTCCTAAGAGTGTCATGTTGATATTGTTGACGTGCCAAGGTACAAATTATGTATATGGACGGGATTCTTAATTTTGAAAAAAAATGATAAAATAAGGTTTTAAAAATATCGAATAATCTCTAGTCGATATATATAATTAGAGTTTCATCATTGGAATTGGAACGTTAATCTTGATATGCTATTTATATTGATTCCTACTTGAATTAAGCGGATGCGTAGCTAAAGGTGTAACTCTGTTCCTTAGCAGAAGGGTTAGGGGATGTACCTCGATTCTCTTGAGTCTTAGCTGATTGGGGATGTAACTCAATTCCCCAACTATTATTTATATCGATTCTTACTTGAGCGAAACAGATGCTTGACTAGGGGTGTAACACAACTTCCTAGCAAAAGGGTCAAGATGTGTAAGATAGTTCTCTTAAATTTTACACCAATGTGGGTATAACACGGTTTCCCACTTGTGATTACACCTTCTTGAGGAAACAAATGATCGACTAGGAATGTAACACGATTCTCTAACAAAAGGGTCAGGAAGTGTAACTTGGTTTCTCTAAGTTTTACACCAATGAGGTGTAACATAGTTTCCCACTTGTAATATATATATTAAGATAAACGTTTACCGTAAGCGTTAAATGGTACGGGTAGTGACCATGTGTGCTTAGCTAAGCGTTACCCGTCCAAGAATAAGATTGGAGATAGATGGAGACTAAAGTACGTATTGGCATTGCATTCTATCACATCCTATTGCATGAGATTACATTTATGTTCTATTATATTAAAATGTTAATATAAGGTGACTGTGACATTGATTGATGGAATGCATGATTTATCCGATTGAATCATGAGTTGATTATAGAATAATATATATAAAATAAGAACTACATGACCTAATTCCTGAAGTGGGATACGCAAACACTTTAAGCTTAAGTCGCTTAATTTCGATCATAATTATGAATGATAATAATTGATTTATTTTTTTAAACTGATAGTTGAATTATTAGCATTATAAATTGTGTAACCCAGAGAGTGGATCCAATACTTATATTTTTATGACTTACGATATTAAAAAATATAAACATGATTATACTATTTGTTATATTGTGCAGATCTTGGATGCGATCATTAGAAATGATGTTAAAATGTCATTGATTAATTGATGGTGACGTAGACAATATTATTTTATATGGGAATGAATAATGGTTTGGACATATTGATAATTATAACTTAATGTGAATTCAACTTAGATTAAATTTTATTTGTTTATTTTAATTTTTACATTCTCGTACCATCTCAAACAGTTAAATTATAGGCATGACAAAATTATACATAGCATTTTTGAATTTTATTTGAAATTTTATTTCAAAAAATTTTGCAAATAATTAAGAGTTTTAGTAGCCATTAGACAATGAGAATGCAAGGGCAGATTGATCCTTCAGACCCTTAATTGTTAAATAAATAAATCAAAATCAAGACTTAAAGTACGATCTCACATAAAATTCAAGATCCAAATTGTATTTTACCATTTTGTATGAATGGAATTTCTACTTATTATTCAAGCTCAAATCATGCAATAGCCAAAACTTACAGGTTGAATGTTAATTACTCAAGCTTTTGAATCATGTATTGCAATCAAACTAATGGTCGAATCATGTAATACATCAAACTCAAGATGATTCGCAGAGATCAATTTCAATTGAAATTGAGAACATCAAATTCTCCACATCATTGAAATTACAATAGAAGTATAGTAAGCCAAAATTTGAAATTTCTATAATTGAGAAATAGGAAGGCTTTAATTTACAATCTCCGATCTTGTTACAAACTGAAATTCATCCAACTAAATACATGAAAGATGAATCAATTGGGACCCCAACAGCTCAAGTACATGACTTTCCTTAGAGACTCCTCGGACTGCTTGGCTTTCTCTTCCCAGCTTGCTTTATTTAAAACCACCGTCGCCGCTGCCGCCGAGGATGAAGAATTCGGAGAAATTTTGTTGTTGGCCTGAGAGAAGGG
>QLOD02000013.1:15982932-16006853 GCA_003260245.2 Sideroxylon spinosum | reverse complement strand
CAGGGCTTGAAAAGTTAAAGCTATAGCTGCAACCAGATTAATTTTATCAATAAGCTGAAATTGAAGGTTAGGCATGCGAATTAATTAAGGTTCATGAGTTCATATATACTCACTGCTCAAATCCATTTCATGAGGGGGGGGGAAGAAACTTGATTTTCTTTCATTAAAGTTCATGCTAAATTATCAATATTGGAAATATATATATATATATATATATATATAATTTTACATTACTGGAAATGAACCAAAGATTCTATATTTACCGTAAAATAATAAATAAATAAATAACGCTTTTCTGGCATTAATGTGTGAAGGTTCCAGTAGGCAGTTCACAGTTGAGATGCGCGGCTTGAATATATTACAGTAGTTCACAGTTGCCCTTTCATTTATTTTCTTACAATTTCGTGGTTATCAGCAACTTGCAAGCAGAATCAGATTTTTCTTTTTTTTTTTTTTTTTCTTTTTTACTTTGTAAATAACTACTTCCATACTATGTACTAAGTTTGAAAATTACCAAGACCTCGTAAATTTTTTAAAAGTTTACTCTATTTACTTTCCATAAGTAACCGTTTGCACTCGATTTTTTTTTTCCATTAATTAAAATTATATAATTACCTATCTTTTTTTTAATATATGGTTTTTTACATTCTTAAAATGTCATAAAAGGAGTTTTAGGCAAATCTTATTTAGTTAAAATTAATTTCAAAATAAAAGTACAAGTTAAAAGAAATCTAATTGGAACAATAAATGTAAAATATGAGAACCCTCATACGTAAAAAAAAGATTGGTAATTATGCAGAAACAGCCCTTATGCAGAACCCTCATTGAGAACCCTCTTTGAAATCATAGGAGTTGTAGGTAAAATATGAGAACCCTCATTAAAATCAAATCAAACCCCTACAACTCCTTTGGAACCCTCATAAAAGCCCTTATGCAGAAACAAAAAACACAATCCAAGACGCAATTATAATATCATAAACTAGCAGTAAACCGTGCCCGGACAATGCCATTTAAGATTAACTTGATAAAAAAAATTAAGATTACAATTATTGCATATAGAACGAAATAAAAAATTTTCTAATATTAAAACAGATCTGAAAGTAATTAAACAATTTGCAACTGGGATGATCGGTTGAAAGCTATTAAATGAAATGTCGAACTAATTGTACCAGAGATAAAAAAAATTGAAAATTAAAAAATTAAAAAGAATACAATGAATAAGTCTAAAAGAAAGCACATAAAAATATATACCCACATTCATAATGAGATTTTATCACTGCAATTACAATAAAATTTTATATATTTAAAAATTTTAATTTATTAAAATTATTTTTTAGGTTTGCCTTAATTTTATTATATAAAATCTTACTCTAATTACTAGATTAAGACATAGAGAATCTAATAATGAGGCAAAAGTTAAGAGAGTGGAGTTGAGAATTTAACAATTAATAACTATAAAATGGGTTGAAAGAAAAAATTAATAGGTTATCATAATAAAAAAAATTGATGATATTAGCATGATAAAAAAAATAAATTAAGATTACAACAATTACATATGAAAAAAAATAAAACAAAATATAATATTAAAACAAACTTGAAAGTAATTAAGTAGAACTAGGATGATCGCTTGGAGCTTAATAAGTGAAATGGTGAATTAATTATACCGGAGCTGAAATTTTGAAAAATTAAAAAATCAAAAAGAATACAATAAGTCTAAAAGAGAACACATAAAAACATACACTCACACCTATAATAAGATTTTATCACTGCAATTAGAGTAAAATTTTATGTATTTAAAATTTTAATTTATTAAAATTAATTATTTAGGTTTGCCTTAATTTTATTAGATAAAATCTTACTTTAATTGTTAGATTAAGGTATGGAGAATCTAATAATAAGACAAACACGAAACTAATGTCGAGAAAAGTTAAAAGAGTACAGTTGAAAATCAAATAATTAATATCTATCACCAATGTATTCACCCATCATCATGTAAGAATGCACGTGACGACGACGATGAGGATGATGATGATGATGATGATGATAATAATAAAGCAAGTCCTTTGAAATTAAAGAATACATATCAGAGGAGATGAAAAACAAATACCAATTTAAACAAAATTAAAAAAAAAATACTTGAAGATGGGTTGGGACAGTAACATTAATAATAAAAAGATTGAGTAACAAAGATTTTGATTGACTTCTAGTGGAATGCTATTTCCTCTGACAAACAAAAAAGCTATAAATTATACACTAATATACATATTATAATACATCGATCTATATAATATAGAAGAGTTGTGTTTTTACTGTTCATTGATGGAACGATTGTCCCATATGACAGTTTGGTTGATAGAGGTTCTGTGCCAAAGGCACGGATAAAGCCTAGTACATATATATATAATAACATACCTATAAATCTAGAGAGAGAATTGGAGAAACTATTGAAGGTAATGGGTGGGTTTGTGTATAGAGAGAGAAATGAAATCGGAGAAGAAACCCAAAAGTTTTTTAGGTGATATAGGAGTATTATGTAGAGAGAGATGCATTTTGATAAGAAAAGACTTCTGAGTTTTATATTTTTATTTTTATTTTTTTTTTGAGTTTTATATTTTTATTTTTTTCTAACTCTCTTTTAATAAAATTTTTAATAAAATTTATTTCAAGTGATGGGCGACAGTAAGGTGCAGAGAGAAAAGAAGCTTGAAAAGAAAATGACCCTTAAGTTCATATTTTTATTTTTTTTTTCTCTTTTTTTTTTCTAACTCTCCCGAGCTAGAGAGAGACTCTCTTTTAATGAAACTTTTATTATTAATCATTCCAAATGAAAAGAAAGAGAGATGGAACTTGTTTTAAAAATAAAATCAAATTTTTTTAGCCAAAAAAAAAGGAATGGGGAATGAAGAACAATGAGTTATGTCACGTAGGATAAGGGTAATCAAGAGGAGGAGAGAGAAATACATGATTTTAGTATTACAGTATAAATATCTATATTTTATAATAGAAATTATTATTTTTTAATACATACAAACTGAAACTTCCCAATTTTTATTAGATATTCTGATAAGTAGACAGACAATTATATTCTAAACTTTTTGAAAGAAAGATAAAAATCACTTATGCATAAAAGATAAAAATCACTTATGCATATTAATTACCAATGATAAAAACTATAAACTCTAGATTTTAAAAAAGTATATATTTGATTATTCTAAACAAATTCAAATTGAGTTTTCAAAAAAAAAATGATATTCATGATTTATTCAATAAAGCTTTATGTATACTTAAAAGTTAATTTTTCAGTATATTGATTTTCCTAATCAGAGTTTTTTTTGTACTTTATTATTACTATTTTTTTTTTGTTAGTAAATGAAAGCTAAGGAAAAATACATGAAAGCTTAGAAAAAAAAGAAGATTCTATATTGAATTTAGCATTGGCGAGAAAAATTAGTAGAAGTAAAGGATAATTAGAAACTTAGATTTACAAGTGGTCTTATTTTCATATTTGTAGATTTTAGTAAAAAAAATATTTCAAAAGACAAAAATAAATTTTATTTTAATTTATATTTATATTTTTAGAAATTATGTAAAAATAAATTTTAATTTATTTTATAACTTAATCAAATACAAAAATAACTTATTTCATTTCAATTTATTTAAAAACTTTTTCCATTTTCTTTATCTTCTTGATATTTACTTATTTATTTTTACAAAATTTTCATAAATTATTTATTTCAATATTTTTCGCACTTATATTTTTTTCTCACATTATTTTAAATATATTATGAAATTATGAGAATTAAAATGACCGTATCAAACCTTACTAAATAAATGACCCAAGGATCATGATAAGAGTTAAAATGATAAAAGTTTGTAAATAAAAAGATTAAAAAAATAATTTTTGTAATTGATTAAATTTTGAAATACAAGAAATAAATTTTATTTTTATATAATTATTAAAAATATAAATATAAATATAAATTATTTTAGTCTTCAAAAATGTGGGAGATTTAATGATATTCGTGCAAATTTGTAAATGATTTTCTATGAATAACAATTACGTCATTTCAATTTAAACATAAGAATAGTTAGCTAAAACAATTACAATTTTGTAATTTTCACTTAATAAAAAAAGGAAAGAGGAGTACAAGAATCTATTTATAAAGTATAAATAAACTCATCCTTTTAAAAAACTATCTTTATCCCCCAAGATGAAAATATTAAAAAAAATGTGTTAAAATAACGATTGTTGAAAAAATAAAAGACAATAAATAAAATTCAAGAGCAAAATACAAATTCTATATCTTGTTATTTATATCATAAAGGTTAAGAAAAGACTTACAAATAGATTTATTATGTTGGATATGTATGGTAATAATCACATGCCAAAATAAACTAACTACTTACAAACACTAAGATATAGAATATTTAAATATAGTTATATATATAAACAATATCTCATAATCTAATAGAGAATATTTCAACACTCTTCTTTAAACTCAAGATGGTAAACTAACTTGAGTTAAGAAATAAAAGAATTCTAAAAATAGTTAAACCGTATAACAGAACAAGCTGTGAGTACAAAATCTAGAGTAGTGTGGCTGCTAGGGATGATGAAAATGTGATAGTGATGTCCTAAAGAAATTTCTCTATCACTGGTATAATTATTTTACGAATTAATATGATTATTTTTCATTGAAAAATAACCAAACAGAATATATGGTGTCATAGATGAAACAACAGATACAAAACTGTAAATATCGAAGGAAAAAATGACAACAATTACTCTCTAGAGTTTATAGGTAATAAGAAAAACTTATGTTATAGTTGATTTCATCAAAAACAATACTATGAATAGGATGAATTATATAATACTAAGATGTCATTCTTAAAAAAAAAAAAAAAAAAATACTAAGATGTTGAAATATGAAAAAACAGAGGTCATAATTGAAATCCGAATGGTCAAAAAAAACTTAGGAACAATACAAAATACGAAAAAAAATGCTTTTACGATAGTTGTGGTTGTACTCTGGCAGAGTAAGACTCTGGAAAATAAAAAACAGAGAAGGAAAAAACGAAAAAACCTTTGATATGTTTCAAAATAAGGAAGAATAGAATTCTGCAGTAGTTATGATTGTACTATGGTAGAACAAGGCTCTGAAAATAAAAAAAATAAAAAAAACAAAAGAAAACACACAGAAATTTCTGATGCCATATTAAAATAGAAGATGAAAAAATTCTTTGCATATATAGTAGTGGTGAAAAATGATGTAGCAAAATGATGCTACACTAAAAAACATCAAAAAAACGTAGAATATAGCTCTAATACCATGCTTGAAAAATAAAAGACAAGAAATAGAGTTCACGAAAAGAATATAAATTTTATGTCTTGTCATATACATATTAAAGGTTAAGGAGAGACCTTTAAATAGGCTTACAATATTGGGTATATATGATAATGATCTATATACCAAAATAACTTAACTATTTACTAAAAACTAAAATATAAAATGTTTTAATATACGTGTATATATATATATATAAATCTCATAACCTAATATAAAATATTTCAAGTTAAAAAACAATACTATGATAGGACGAACTTATTTATCTAATATAAGAAAGAAAAAGATATCTAATTAAATTACGTGACCGTGACACTAGATCCTCAAAAAATTGCAAGTATAGTGACATCAATTTGGCTTTGTGATGATAAGATGAGGCACGTAGTGATCAGCAATTAGTAATGGTTGATGAAATAAAGAGCTCCAATAATTGTTCATGACTTGAAAATATCAGTGCCTCCCATGCACATCATGGTTGACGTTTCATAATTATCTGAACATTGTAAAATTTTTGATAATTTTAGATATTTAATATCTTCATATGTTTAGAAATAAGTAATGAAAGTTCATTTTAAAATTAAAGAAAATTAGGAGAAACTAGAATCGAAAATTAAAGAAAACGTAAATAAAGATTAAGTGAATAAATGATATCATCTTATAAGACGTTTGGGGAAAGAGGTCAAAATACCTATTCAAGAGGTAGAGACCCAAAGATTGTCACGTCCCGAAATTCACTTGTGAGGGACTGCGAGGGACCTGTCTGTGAGAGACTCTGCCTGCGGGAGGAGGAAGGATTGTGAGGGACTACGACTGACCTGTCTGTGAGGGACTTTGCCAGTGGGAGAGTGAAGCAGGAGGTGAAGCAGAGAAGTGATGCCACCTGAGTAGTGAAAGGAAGTAACATATATATAATATTCAGCATCAATATAGTACAACGCGTTTTAAAGCTACGAGGGCAATGGGTTCAGCGGGCACTCTAGGGTTAAGCGTGCCCCAGTGAGAGCAATACTAGGATGTGTGACCTCTTAGGAAGTAGCTTACCAAGCCTAAAGTAGACAATATTGTACTATGTAGATGCAGGTCGTTATACCACTACTCGAGAACGTGGGGACTAGACCCATAAATACACATCAAACCACATCAATATAACTTAATCAGAGCGGAAGCTAATTAAAATAAGCATTATTCAATTTCTTGAATATTCAAAATATCTTTAAAATACCCTAAAAATGGCGACAAAACCATGCCATAAATATGGATCCCAAATCAGTACTCAATTACAATATTTTTTTTTAAACACTGGAATGCAAAATAAAATAATTCATCCATCTTTGTCCATCAAGACAGCTAGCTAACCAGCTAGTCCATCACGAGTATCAAACCCTGCATTATCAACTGTAGTAAAGGTGAGCACTAAATTCCACGTGTGCTAAGAAAGTATTTATGAAATATAATTTCTTAATCATGCAAAACAATCAACACTTAATCAATATTAATAAAATTAATATCTTACAATTTCCAAAATTTTCATACATAATCTTACTGTTCTAATTAAATTATACTTATTCATGATCCCACAGTCTCACATTAAAAAATAAATCACATTACATCATTTACGTCACCACACATCAATATCATATTATGAGTCAGGTACTCTGCAAGTTTAGTCTGTGGTCTCAGAACTAAACCCAAAATAAATCCCTAGGCCTCAGCCATGGGATACAACTACTCCCGTAGTCTTAGATGTACTCATCAATCCCCAGACCTTAGTCATAGAGTAGAATTGGTCCCGTAATCCCAAATATACTCATTTTGCCTTAGTAGACAAACCAGTCCCACAGTCCCGGTACTAAATATATACTAGAATAAGCCGTATATACACTTCATACGTTTCTAGCCTACTAGTTATGCTAAATAATCCTGCGTAGGTTTTGGTGCTTCCGATCCTTGGGCTCTAGAACCCACTCTTTCTAGTACTCTCAATGACCCCAATATCAGAAATCAAGTCTAAATTAATTCATTTAATTAACAGCACAACATACACAAGAGTTCTCCCTAATTTGGGTTTTTGTGCTCATCATTTAAGTTAACAAATCTTATGAAGTAATTTTCCCGAGCCTAAGTATCATGTTGCCCATCTACAAATTTCATTCTTTTTACAACATTTATCAAATAAATGTCACGCAACCATATTCAAAAATAAATAGACAACTAGGTTGCAAAACAAAATTTTACATCAAGCATGTTATGGAAAAGAAGGATTTAAGATATAAATTTTAATAATTCATGAAAAATAGAAAATAAAATAATTTCCATCAATTAAAAAGCCTAAGATACTAATAATTAACTCTCATTTCATAAAAACAAAATTTAGAATTTATTCATAAAACAAAATAATACAGATTTTAAGAAAACTAAATAGGTATTTTTATTAGGACCATCGAGAGCAGCTCGATTTCTAGATTTTTACAAACTCCATTTTGAATCCAAAATTTATGCAATTTTTAGAGAAAACTCATTTATATGTCTAGTGTAACATATAAATATTTCATAAATTAACTCAAATTTTATTTATACTTCTTATACCACAAATCAGACTGTTGTCAGCGTAGCAACATAATCCAGACAGCCAATTTTAAATATTTTTATAAAATAAAATACTACACAAAAAATTATAAATATTTTATTATAGACTCTATGAAATTTCTAACCTCATATGTAAAAGTTTTAGAAATTAATTTAATTTCTACGTATCATTTTTATATCAAAAATTAAACTCGTGTCAGTACAGCAATTTATGACAAATAGTGAACTTTCATGATTTTTATAAAATTCATTTTAAATCAACAATATACAAACCTTTTACTGGATATTACTTTAGATATATAGTCCAACATGCGCGTAAACTGGCCCGGACACCCTGAGATATCAAAAACAAAAATACTCCAACATATAAAAATATTAAAAATTAATTCAATCTCTAAGTATGAATTTCATATAAAAATAGTGCGCTGATTCTAGTATAGAAATCCCAACCAAACAGTCAAGTTTGACTATTTTTAATAAATTCATTTTAATTCCAAAAATTACGAAATTTTCGTAGCAAACTCATATGCATGACTTTTTTAACATATAAAAGTTTCAAAAAATTTAATTGATCTCTATGTATGATTTTTATCACAAAAACAAGTATACGTGTTTTTGTGTGGAAGTTTCAGAATTTCATACAACCAAAAAAAAAAAAAAAAAAACAATCAACTCATAGAACAAGATTAACCTTGCACATATACATATACATGACATGATAGAAAAAATATATTAAATAAACATAATCACACCTACCTCGTATTATATACGTCGAAAAGGTATATAAAAACTCAAAAAAAAAAATACCAACTCAAGTTGGCTCTACGAACAGTCTCCATCGAATTCACTCCCAAGGTTTCTGTACAATTACATTCGCCATCTCTTTCAACAGATAAATGGTAGCATAATTCTCTCTCTCTCTCTCTCTCTCTCTCTCTCTTACATAGAAGGAAGAATGAGAAGATATTTAGAGGTATACGGGAGAAAAAGTAACTGAAGGCGTAAATTGAGTAAAAAGGTATTCATATATAAATTAAAAGTCCTCCCCTCTCTCCCACTCGTTGCATTCACCCCTCATAAAACCTCCTTAACTCCTCCTTGAATCCTCCTCTAACTCCCACACAACCTGTCAACTTTTAGCCTCCCCTTCTTATTGATGAGATATTAACATATAATTAAATACATACCTATGCACAACATTAATACATATAACATAAAAATAAATTAACACAAGATCATATACATAAAATATAAATGGGGTCCAAAATATTTGATTTTTTAAACATTATAAACTGAAAATAAAAATACCAAAACTTTTGGATCTTTACAAAGATAATGAAAATATTCCGACCTAAAGGAGTAAAATGATCGCATTGATGACATTTTTTTAGACAATCCAAACTCTTGTGATATAGATAAAAATGTTTTGAATCAACCCAAATGGATGACAAATTGACAATTGGAAGAAACTTTAAGAAAAAAAACTACTACTTAGAATCGATTAGAAAAAGAGATTTCTCAAATCTCTTCGTATTGAAGAAGATTGGTTCTAGTTCTAAAAAGAAGAAAAGGAAACGGGAAGGTTATTTAGAAAAAGATCCTTTAATATTGGGAATCTTTGTATCTTTAGACTATGTTTTTTTTTTTTTTTTTGAGATTTATTTAATCTTTTATAATAGAGTTGTTGGGTTTATTGTAAATTTTTATTTTCTTGAAAGAAATAAAATTATTTTTACCATAAAAAAATAATCAAATACCTATTACGGGTCATTTGGAATAATAAAAGTTGAAATTAATTATGATTTGATTTATTTTTTAGTATTTGAAATGTAATAGAGATAAAAGTAAAATCCATTCAAACATTCTATTCAAATGGATTCTCCGTTCAAACAAATATTAGTTGACACTTTTTGACGTTATGCATTAGAAATTTTTTAGATTTATAGAGATTTATTAAAATTTGTAAAAATATAGAGCTTTGTAGAGATTTTATACAAAATTAAATAATTAGAGGTGAAAAAATTTTGTAAAAATTCAAAAAATTTATAAAAAATTATAAAAATTTTTGAAAAAAAAAATAGAACTCCGAACGCATACTTGTATGAAAGTATCTCAATTTCAAAAGTGTATTGGCGTACTCTCGAGAACACACCTGTGGAACGTCACTTAGCTATCAAAGGAGTTGGGCAAGATAAGATAATTGTGGTGCTAGGCATTTTGAGAGCTTGACTTGGCCGTTTGGAGGTATACTTTAATAAAAAAAATTATTAACTTTTACTTTTTAAATGTTTAGCTAATCATTAATTTTTGTTATTTTTTTATTTATCTATAATAATTTTTTAATTCAAAAATTATTAAAAATTGTTAAAAAATTATCAAATATTTGAAAATTAAACTACTATTTGTTTCATTAAACGTAATAAAAATAACAATTAACAAATTTTGACAAAAACATATTAAAAATTACTAAAAACTTGTACTCCCAAATGCTACCTTGCTATCCTTGTAATTATGTTTCCAGCGGAACAATATGTGATATGATGGTAGATGTAGCTCCAATGAATGCGCATTTGTCAAAGGTATGTGATGCCTAATGGTAGACGTAGCTCCACGTGACCGGCACTCGTCAGAGAGTGGCATGTGATAGCAATGCTACACCTAGCTCTACGGGGCGGGCATGTTTATCATTATCAGATTGGTAGATTGGATCAACAATTCACTGGTTTATAAATATAAATTACACCTACCTCCTCCACATTTGAACAATTACAATTATCACTCCTAATATTTAAATGTTAATGTTGCCGCACTTACTTGGAAAATTATTAATATTAACCCCCTTTCGATAAAATGAACAATTAAAACTTAATAAATATTTTTAATAATTTAAATGTGAAAATAAAAATTACATTATAATTAATTTATTAATTTTTATCAACGTTTTTACATTACTACTTTTCATTATTATGCTTCATTTTAATATTTTAAATTTATATAAAATATAAATTAATAATACAAATATATAAATTATCATTACTTTTTCTATTAATAATCTAATAAACTGTAAAGACCCGTATTTTTTTTTATATACATAATTTATTATTATTTTAAAATTAATATTTTTATTCTTGTTATTATTTTAATTTAAATTTTTGTTTTGGGCACATGCATGTGTATCTTATACACGTGTTGGGGTTCCATTGGTTGAGAGAAAGGTGAATCCCTATTGGCCAATCTGGGTGGCTAGGATTTATGACAGCGGGAGAGGCTTATGGGAGAAGTTTTATATTTAAAAATCCTACCCCCTTAGCCTTCAGACTCCTTTTATAACTTTCTGACCTAAAGAGAGAAATAGAGAGCGGAGCCATCGTGAAGCTTTTTGTGAGGCTGTGGAGGAAAAAGAAGGAGAGGAAATTCTACTGTGAGTTTTGAAGGGTGTTCGTGTGTTGTTTCGGTACGATCTCGTCAGTGATATTTTTTTTATAAAAAGACCAACTCGAGTTGGTAGGAACGCCTTATGCACCGTTTATCTATGTGTGTAGCGAGGTAGGTGGGATAACGTATAAGTTATCTTTCTTTGTTTTTTGTAAGGAGTTTTGTCGGTGTGAATGTGTATTTAAATTTGAGAACACGAGGCATATTTTGATTAGTTTATTTTCTTTGATGAAATTTCTAGGTTTTTGTAAAAATGGGAAGAAATGATTATGTGACTTGAATATATATATTTTGAAATAAAATCGTAAGACATGCCAGATTTATATAATGTGTAGGTGCAGTTTTGAATGGATGAAATCAAGGAAATCCATGTTTTACAACTTTTTTATGAAAAAAAAAAATGGTGTTCTTCGATTTTAAACAAAGTTTTGATATATAGATTTGATATTCAGAAATTTCGTTTATGTCTTAAAAAAAAAAAAAAAAATTTGGGGAAGCTTCGCGCTCCCATCCCCCAAGCTGTGAGGTATTCTGTCCGAGGGCCGAAGCCTCACGTTGCCCGCGCCCAAGCTACGAGGTCTACTGTTTTTCCTAAAACTTGAGATTTTGAAGTACTTTTTGTCTCAGAATAATATAGATTAAACTATATAATTTTGGTTACACATGAGGATTGTTTTAGATTCTTATTTTCGATAAATCTTATATCTTTTAAACACATGATGATGTGAGATTATGTTGGCTTGCTTATTTGTTTAAACGTAAGTATGTATGGGCAACATGAAACTTAGGCCCTGAATACTTCATGATTCATAAAACTTATAAGTAAAATGGATGAACATATGGAACCTGATTAGGATGGAACTTGTGTATGATATGCTGTAAAGGATTATGAATTTGATATTGATTTTGATATTGGGGTCGTTAAGGGTACTAGAAATAGTGGGTTCTAGAGCCCAAGGGTTGAAAACCCCGAAGCCTGCACAGGATGGTTAGGCATAACCAGTAGGCTAGAAACCTACAAATGTTATATACGATTGTACCAGCGTATATTTAGCCTTTAAGGTAAGATTGATTGACTGGACTATGGAACCAAGGCTATCGATAGACTAGTATAGAGGGACAAAGGCTATCCTATGATAGACTGGGACTGAAGGCTAGGGCTATCAGTACACTTGGTGCTTCGGGACCATTTGTACCCCACGACCAATGTCAAGGGACTTGATTTTGATAGACTGGGTTTATGCAACTAGGGCTATCGATAGACTGGGACTTTGAGACCAGGGCTGTCTTATTTGGGTTTAGTTCTGCGGCCACAGACTAACCTTGCAGAGTACCTAACTCATATTATGAGGTTGGAATATATTGTGATAGTAGATGATGATTAACATGAAACTAAGGTTTCATGGTTAAGTTGTTGATGCGATAAAATGATTAATGGAGATGATGATGTGATTTTAAATATGTGATATGTTTATATCCTTTTGACAATGTCTTGTTGGACTTGCATGAATTAAGAAGATATGCTTATATGCTTTAAATTGAGCACACGTGGTTTAGTGCTCACCCCCTGCAGTTGATCTTGCAGGGGCAGATGCTCGTGATGGAACCATGAGATAGAGTAGCAAATTTTTACTTTATTTCTATTTATGTTTAACGTATTTTAGATTTAAACTTGGGCCCAGTTTGTGGCAATATGTAATGTAGCCCTTTTCAGGGCAGATAATATATTTTGGAGTATTTCATTGATGAAATACTAATATTAAATTGCTTCCGCTCTGATTGATTTAGATGAATGTTTGTTTTATGGTGTTTTGGTGGGTTAAGTCCCCACATTCCCGGGTTGTGGATTCCGGGGCGTGACATAAACTAAATATAGAATAATGAATTTTAATGTCCAATTTTTATCGAGTTTCTTTCCATTAGTATCAAATAATAACAAAAAACTTTACTCTCAATTTTATTTTTCAAGCATTTTTTTATAGTAAAGTATAAAGGTAATTTTATAAAATCGAAATAGTGAAAAGTTACTTTTTAAATGAAACAGCTAACAAATGGTGTCAGTATAAATGTAATACAAATCTCAAGGGTTTATATGCACATTTATAAAATTTGTTTGGTCGATGTGTATAAAGCCAAAACAACAAGGTTATAGATGAAATAAACATGTATTTTTTTGTTTCTAGTGAACAAGAAACTAATTGCAAGAAATGCCTACAAAATGCAAATTAAAGCGAAAATAAAAAAGACGAAAAACATTTTGTTGAAATAAAAGACCCAGGTTAAAGTGACAGATCAACTAGAGGTCATCATTATCATGTTCTGAATTTTGTGATCAGAGAATGCAAATTAAATCGCATGCAATCAATAACAATCATCATAACTTTGTTCCTAATCAAACACAAATCATGACTAAAATAAAATATAATATATTATAATTGAAATGAATAAACAAAATGACATGCCCCATGTCACACCCCTAACTTAATTGTCCGAGACGGACTATATGAATATATGGGAAGTGATTAAAATAAATTAAAAGTTACCCCAACTTAAGTTAATATCATAATCATCAATTAAATATTAAAAAATGTTCCTCTTTCTCATATAAAAGATATTAAGGAATATCACCAATTGTTGAACAATGATAAAATTTGATTCCACGTCATCTTAAGGATAACCTTCAATACCTACACAGCCAGAATATATATTATAATCATATTTATACCTTTCAAATTTATGATATCATCAATGTAAGCATTTGACACATCTGACCTATACTTAGGGTCACACAATCTATAATATAAATATTTTAGTTCTCAGTTTAGGAAAATAAACACAGCTAATATCATCCATAATTAGGTCTAGACTTAAGCTAATCAAACCAAAGCTGCCTACATATCTCACTTTGGGAATCAAGTCATCGTAGCTCCTATTGTATATCTCTTACTTTATGACCAAACTCCTGATCAACAAAATAAACCATACATCTAATTAATAAATATAACAACCACATTATCTCAACACATAATAATAATCCATGCAATCTCATGCAATAAAAAATGATGGAATGCAATGCTAATGCATATTCTCTAATTTCCATCTACCCCTAACCTTATCCTGAGATTAGTGACACTTAACAAAGCATGCGGATCACTAACCACACCGTATATAATCCCAAATGGGGAACCGTGTTACAGCCTTACCGACGTAAGACTTAAGGGAACCGTGTTAAAACCCCTGACCCTTGTACTAGGAAACCATGTTACACCCTCAATCAGGCATCTGCTTAGCTCAAATAGGGTGAAAATGATCACAGGTAGGAACCATGTTACACCCCTACCAGTGTAAAACTCAGAAAAACCATGTTACGCCCCTTGGCCCTTCTGTTAGGGAATCATGTTGCACCCTTAATCAAACATCTATTTATCCCAAGCAGCATCCGGCTATAGTCCAGAGAAAATATCATAATCATATCTCATAATTAAAGTCCCAACTCTAATTGACTAAGCTCTCGTCATACATATCGACTGGAGATCATCTAGTATTTTCAAAAACTCATTTTATAGTTCTTTTCTTTTTCTCAAAATTATGGATCCCGTCCATATATGTAACCTATTCCTCGGTACGTCAATAATATCAAAATGACACTCTCGACCAGTCATCAAACTTAATTCATAACTAGATGAAACCACCTCAACCCAATGCATATGATATGCTTAATCATACATAATAATTCTCTTTAATAATTCACACTATTAAATAAAGCATACTCTATCCAATCATCAGTTATATCTCATATAATTCAATCATGCATGGTAATTCTTTTCAATAATCCTCAACATAAAAAAAGTACGCTATATCCAATCACCCGTTACATCTCACATAATTCACATGATTTATGCTTTAACAAACATTAAAAGGCAAATTTAATTACATATAGAATTTTTCTACAAATGGGTAGACCCTTCAGGGGTTTGGGGTCAACCTCATTCAATGTCAAAACTTGGAAGGGAAAGGAACATTTTACACTACTAAGGTCGACCCGTTTTAAGATTGAAGTCGACCCCATTCAAATTCAAGGCTTAAAAGAACATTCTGCCAATTGGGGTGAACCTTTTTTTGGGGTTCGGAGTCGATACCATTTAGTTTCAAAGACAAATGGAGCACACTGCCACATGGGGTCAACCACAATTTTATATCAAATTAAATATTTTTCCTGCAATCTTTCCTCAGTCACTTCTCGGGCCAAAGTTGACCAACTTAAGTCCAATATTCATCAACCCCAACATATACATGTATCACAAACTCCAACTCATGATTTCTATAACATCTATGCCAACTTTTAACTCACTAAATGTAAAATTTCAACATGTATATATATCTATATACACAACTAATCACATATATAACCCAAACATAAGTCTTACCTACCTCAGATCTGAAGAATAGATAAAGAAACCCTAAAGATCCAAAAAAATTTCTTTATTATCTTCCACCTTAGGTGGAATCACCAAGATCTAACATCACCACGATGATCACAACGTTGGAAATACTAAGGATCGGTTAGTTTTAATTCACGACCCTTACTTTCTCTCTATATCTCTCCCTTTCTCTTTTTCTTCTTTTGGAATCCCCCAGAACCCCCAACACAAAAAGAAAGACAAAGAAGAAGTAAAAATAAAAGAAGGAAAGAAAATAAAGAAAATGGGTTGGGCCCTTTCTCCCAGTCATTCAATCCAATACCACTTTAGGCCAAACTCGACGCAAGAAAAATTAAATAAACCTATCTATCCAAATCCAATCTCGGACTAAATAATTTATCAACCCAAAATAACACGTAAATGGCCAAAAATAAATACCGGATATTACACCCTAAAACTCATAATCCGGAATAGACGGCGTGGGGATATGGAAATTATGAAAACGGATTAAAATCTCATTTAAGTTAAGTCCATATCAAAAACATTGAATAAAATATTAGCAAATGTCCCTCATTCCCATATAAAATAATATTTAAGTACACGATCATAAATCAAATAACCATATAATCTAGTTTGATGTCAACTTCAACACCAGCATCCACAGTCTGCACTATTAGAACTTGTACTATAATTATGTTTATGTCTTTCAAATTAAGGTTATTATAAATGTAAGTAGTAAACCACCCACACATTGAGTCACATAATTTATAGTATTAATAGTTCAACTCTCAGTTAAGGAGAATAAACACAAATAATATTATTATCCATAGTTTAGATCGGACTTAGGCCATTTAAGTCTAAACTATCTACGTATCCCATTTCGGAAATCAGGTCACCATAGTTCTTAATTTTATTATTCAATGTTTACAACTTAAATCTCTACCAATAAAACATATGTTAAATATCATTATAATTAATAACCTCAAGATATTAATACATAACAATAATCTATGATATCTCATGCAGTGCGAAATGATGGAATGTAATGCCAATACACATTCTCCATTCTCCATCTACTCCCAACCTTATCCTGGGATGGGAGACACTTAGCCAAGCATATGGTGTAATGACCCGGATTTGATTTAACTTATTTTATATTTAGTTATTAAATAATTTTAAATTGTTATTTAAATTTAATAATTTGAAATTTTTTATTTAATTTTGAGTTGTATTTAAAAAGGTTAATTTTTGGTTACCATTGAAAAGATTTTAAAATTTGAAGGAAAATGGTATAATTTATTTAAATCCATAGGGGGGAGTATGTAATTAATTAAAATTATTAGGGTAAAAAAAAATTCTGCTACTATATATATAATGCCTTACTTACTCGTGTAAAAAAAAAAAAACCCCTAAAATCGTTGCGACAGCCTAATGTTCTTTGACTATAAGGTGAATCTTAGCTACATTATGCTGCTTCCTTACAAATTGTGAATTGCTTTTCTTCAATTGCTAAATCAAAAATAAGGGGTGGAACTCTATGTAAAATTTGAAATATAAACATATATATGGGTGTATGCGTGCGTGAATTCGGTTTGTAGTAGCAAAAAGTTTGATTTCTTAAAATCATATATATATGTATATATTATAATCTTAGCTATCCACATAGCACGTGGATTTTATTGATAGATATAAAGGTTTGTTTTTTTGTCTTTATATGACGTTAGAATCATTATGACTAATCAAAAAAAAAAATTTTGTTCATCGTGAAAGACATTAAAAAAGTCTTGATTTGACTCTTTATTATCAATATTATATATGTGTGTGTGCGTGTGTGAAAGACTCACAGGAAGTCTTGAATTGAATTTTTCATTTATTAATTTATATATTATATGTTTTCTTAAAGCAATCATTCTTCCAGGATTCAAACCTTTAGGTAAATTTTTTTTTTTTTCTTCTTTCTTATGTATTGACATCAAATTAGAATATGTAATTGAAGAATATTGCTTTGAAATCAATTTTGATCATTTGAATGTGGCATTAGATTATTTGTTTTGTGCCTGCAATGTGATTGACAGCGTGCCATGTGGGTATGCTGTTTATTTATTTATTTTTATTTTTTTGTAAAACTTTAGAATAAAGAGAGATTTATTTGATGTGGATTTAAGGTGAAATTAATGTTATGATTTGTTTGGGTTGAAGGGTACTGAAAATATCAAGTATACGTACTCAATAGTTGAAAGTCCTGAAACCCGCGCGGGGATGGTTATCTAATCCGGTAGGCTAATAACCTACGAACAATGCAGATGCCTAAGGGTGGCATATTATGTTCCTAAAACTTCGGTCGAGGAAGCAGATACCGAAGGATGGTATATATTGGTTGGGTCCTGTTTCTACGGGACAACCAAGTAGACACCAAAAAATGGTGTATATTGGTTGGGTTTTGTTTCTACGGGACAACCAAACACAGTACCTTAAAATCAAATTATTTTCTTTTGATGTTTTAGGTAGTGTTAATATACTATTAAATAAAGACAAAATAATAATTAGATTTAAACTCTTATTTGAGGTTGTTATTTGTGCTAAGGTGTTTCATTCAGTAACATGCTAGAATATTATTACATTTATATTATTATTAGGGTTCTGAGCACAGATGATATTAGTGCTCATCCCCTTACAGCTTGTGATGCAGGTAATAAATTTAGGTAACTTGCTGGACGTGTTCAACATGGAAATTAGAATTGATTTACTTATTTATTTCTATTTAATTACATTAAAATTTCCTTTAGTAAATTGTAATAAAACTTCGTTTGTCAAGTGATTATTATTTATTTTTATTAGATTTTGGGAGATTGTTTGGGCTTAATTTTTTTGGAGCTTTGTTGTCTAGTTGGTCTTGACTAAAGCAGTTATTTAAATTTAAAGTATGAATTTTATTTACCTTTATTTTTATTGCTCCTTAGTTTGTGCATGGCTCTAATATGGGACAGGGAAAGTTGTTAAACAGTATAATATGCGTTCTTTTATTCGCGTACTCGGGTTGTGGAATCCGGGGCATGACATATGGAGTCACCAACCGCACTTTTTAATCTCAATATATAATCACATGTGAGAAATCGTGTTATACCCCAACCAGTGTAAGACTCAATGGAACCATCTTACACCTCCTGGCCCTTTTGCTAAAAAATCGTGTTACAACCCCACTGGTGTAAGAATCTGAGGAATCGTGTTACACCCCCTAGCCTTTTTGCTAAGGAACCGTATCACACCCCTAGTCGGGCATCTGCTTAGCTCAAGCAAGGACCGGTTGTAGTCCGAAGAAAATATCATAGTCATATCTCATAATTAACGTCCCAATTCCAAATGGCTAAGCTCTAGTTATATATATCAACTGGGAATCATCTGATATTTTTAAAATCTCATTTTATCTTTTTTCTCAAAATTAAGGATCCCTTCCATATACATGACTTATGCCTCAACACATCAATAATGTAACATAGCACTCCCAAGTAATCAACGATCACAATATCAAACCGGATGATGCAATTCTAGCCTAATGCACATAATATGCTCAATCATGTAAATAAATATCATCTTAATATAAAAATACATTCTCATTATGCTTGAGGATGATTTGGGGTTCACTAAATCTTTAGATTTCAATTGTTAATAGTTTTGGGTATCAAAGATGTTTAAAAATCTCAAAATCTGCATTTTGAAAAAAATTTCAATTCTATCATTCGAACCCTTGTTCGAAGGGTAACTAGCCTTTGAACCCGCATTCAAAGAGTAGCTCCATTTGAACCCCCACTCGAAGAGTAATACCATTCGAACCCTACTCGAAGGGTAGTGTCCAAAAACCAATTCTAGATTCATCTTCAATACGAAACGCTCAAACCAAAACACCCAAATCTTTCATTCAAGCCACATACTCAACAATTTAACAAATATAAACATCTCAATAACATATTTCAATAACATAAACATGTAGCATTTATTTCAACAATAACTCAAGAAAATGAAAGATTTCAACACATATATGCGTATATATACACACCTCTACAAATCAACCAATAATACTCCAAATCATGCAAATAATATATCAAACTCATGCTAACAACACCTATAACCATGTGTATAAGTCTCACCTACCTTGAATCCGTAAAAAAAAAATAAATAAATAAAAATAAGAAGATTTGGGTCTTAACTCTCAAACTTTTGATATTGATTTCTCCCACCTCTAGCTAAACTAAGGAAAACGGATACCACCACCATACTCACAGCGTCAACTACTTCTCTGATCCATCGATCTTCCTCCCCGGAGTACACTTTCTCTATCTACTCTCCCTCTCCTTTCTCTTTTCTCTCTCCCTCCTTTTAGAAGTCATAGGAGCAACATGGAAGGAAAAGAAAAGAAAATTAGGAAACAAAGAAAAATGGTTAGGCCCTTTGGCCCAGTTGTCTAAACCAATATCACTTTGGGTCAAACTCGATTAAGGAAAAATAAAATAAACTCAACTAAATAGACCTAATCTCGATCTAATTATTTATTTTTCCAAAATAATACATAAATGTCCAAAAATAAATATTGGGTGTTATACAAAATAAAGTCACACTACTGCTAAGCATAGTACTTCAAAATATATATACGTATATAAGAGCTCAACTAGTCTATTACAATCCCACCAAAATATTAGTAATAAACATATACAATTGCCAATCCATATAGGGCTCAAAATAATAATATAAACCTTACTCTAAGGTATCAAAAGAGTACATGAACTATATATATATAAGGTGCATTTGTGAAATCTAATTCCTTTGATCCAAAGTTTCTACAAGCAAGCCCATCTCAATACTTGTAATAATAACTGTAGGGAAGTAAGCACAAATCCACATATACCCACTATACAAGCATCTTATATAACATGTCCTATTATGCTACTATGTGATCATGCATATCACACTGCAATGTTGTTGTATATAACAACAATAATAAGCAACAAAAACTCAAATTATTATATCAAAGTCAAATCATAATATCATCAATGCATCTTATCCTCATCTTGACATTATAAAATGTAATTATTAGATTAGTCATCATTACCTTATCATATACTTGTTTCCATACCTCATTTTAAAATATCAATTTAATAATCAATATAAAATCTTAGAACAAATAACATCTCATTAATAAGACTCGACCACGACCATATACACACGCATCCAACATCACATATGGGTAGATACTCCACGAGATTGACTTGTGATCACAACGTCCAATCCCCAATGCACCATCATAAGTGCTAGCATTCAGTGCTAAAGCATTGAACATCTACCATCATAAGCAACATATGCCCTCCAAAACATAAATTGCTTTGTGGGTTACTAACTCACTAGGAACAATAATCAACTCCGATACAGGTTTAGGGACTTCTAACTTATAGGTACATTTACCTTCCATTTCACAGTACCTTCTAACCCAAAATCAACTCGTGCACACCACAATAACGGGACTTTATAATCCAACATAATAAGACATCACAATTCACACACACATAGGACATTGCAGTCCAACACACAGTACTTTTGCAAGACATCACAATCCAATATACCACATGAGCAAGACTCCATAGTCCACAGATATAACTCATTCAGCAATAGTTACAATATCCTATTCATCTCAGCAGGAACCTAAGTTCTACATCTCGTCACACATCAACACCTTCATTATCATAAACTCACGTATTAATCACTTTATCTCAATTTATAAACTTTACAAGTTCTCATTAATTTTCGCTCAATTTTCGCTCAATTTTCGCTTTTCAATTCTTTAACCTTTTCATATAAATTAATCTAATTAAATATTATAAACTATTATCAAAATTTCCACATAAATTAATCTAATTAAATATTATAAACTATTATCAAATTCTATCAGTCACAATGTTACCCACAATTATATCCATGATACATACTTCAAAATTAAACAAATCAAGAAATCAAATGGGGTCTAAGTTGTACGCATACGAGATGAGGTCCTATTTGCATGCATTAAACCTCAGGGTGTTGTGTGCATGCACTCCCCAACAAAACTTTCATTGTGCACACATTGCAAGGAGTCTCATGCACACACCATTTCCCACCCCACTTCGTGCGCACACCTGCTAAAACCCAATGTGCACGACTGGACATAATTCAAAAACCTAAAAAAAAAAAAAAGAGTTTCAACTTTATTTTCAACCCCAACCCAAGTACTTTAAATTATCCAAAAAAATGAAATAAAAATAATATAGCAATATCTTATCATAATAAAACTATATTATGATAGTTGCTTTTTTCAAAATGATAAAACCTACAATATTCCACGCTATTACGATGCAAAATTCTAAAAAATAATTTTAATTATATCTATATAATAAAACATAACACATTTAAAAAATGCCCTTTTCACAAACTAAAATCCAAAGACTAAAATTGAGTTTTATTCTTTAATAAATGATTGAGATCTTTTACAAATCAAAACTTCACTCAAACTCCCGCCTAATTTTTGGGTCACTTCATATTCTGATACACCTTTAAGTGGAACTTAATGATAATACCTAAAGAATTGTATTGAGGAAGACAAAAATTTTGCTTCTCGAGAATAATACAATGAAATGAAAAGTTACTTTGGATTTTTGAAAATGAAAATGTGTTAACAAATTTCAATTTCAAATACGTTCATATTTACTTTTAGTTGAGGAGTTCTGTAAACATGAGTCATTCGCTAATCGTTTGATATAGTACTACTCGAACTAAAAATACATGTTAAGTATGTTGTATATGAATTTAAGGTGCTTGAAGTGAGATATATATTGAAAATCTCACAAGAAACCCGCAAAATCCAAGGGTTGATAAACTTAACATATGATCTAGTGTATTCTCACTGCAAGTACCCTCAATTCGTTGTGTCACAACTTCAACCTTCTAATTTTTATATTTTTTTTTATTTTTTTTTCAAGACAACCAAGTATTTTGGTTCAACTATTTATTTTATTTTTTATTATTTATTTATTTTGACTAAAAACTAGAAAAGTTTATTTTATTAAGGGACCGTTTGGAGTGACAAAAAATTATAAAATTTGGTAAAAACTACGGGTTTGTGATTTTTATAGTAAGATAAAAATGAATAATTTTTTTTAAAGTTTTTTTTAATATTTTTCAATAATTTTTAGAGACTTAAATACCAAAAAAAAAAAAGGACATTGCCATTTGGTTCAGAGACCCATGGCTAGGAAACTTATCAATCATTGTGTGTGAACAAAGCAGCAAACCTTCAGCCAACTAGGAAGGTGTTTGGAGGGAACAAATAAATAAATAATAATAAGTATAAATTAATAAAAATTATAATTTATAATTCTAGTAATAAGTAAAATTTAAATTTTATAAAAATTTATTTTAGTTTATAGAAGTACAATCATTGGATTGGTGGCAAAAGGATTTATACACAAATACCCCACAATTTAAAATAGATACTAAATAATTAAAATTACAACTCACTTTACAATTCTGAAGTTTATCTAATATTTTACTTCATGCGTGAGTTTATTTTGGTAATAATTAAAAATTTATACTTCTAATTAATTACAATGTGAAGAGTCAATGACTATCAACCCTACTCTCATTTTAGTTAACTTTCAGGGAAATAATCACTGAGACCTCTATATTACAAACTAAATATAAACGTGTCATTTATTATTAATAAAAACTCCAGCCGTGCAGTGAAATCTCAAATAAAGTTCGAAGGTACAAGGTAAAATATATTCATAATTAAATTACTTTATGACGTAATGGTGGGACATTGACGAGATATTGTCCTCAAGTATAACGAATTGCTCTTAAATTCACAGGAATGAGACTTTAAATCCACAAGAACCAAATAAGAATACAAAATTCTTAACTAAACATATTTTATAACTGAATTGAATTGAAAGTGTTTACAAATTGCCCAATTTATAGAAAAAATTAATTTTATATCTAATCTTAATTAGGATAAATTTATAAGAATATTTCTAGCTGATCCAAATTCTATTCGTATTACAAATAACATTTGGCTCAAATATAAAATACAATTAATAAAATCCTAAATAAAATA
>QLOD02000013.1:15972695-15982832 GCA_003260245.2 Sideroxylon spinosum | reverse complement strand
CTATTTTTGATCAATTCGATACTATTAAATTACATTTATACCTTTAGTATTAATAAAAAAAATTTATATTATGATAGGTACCTTTTTTAAAGAAAATTACCTTACAATTAATTTATTTTTAATTTTTTTTGTGAACTATCTTTATATTAGTAATATTAATACCTTAAATAATTATGCATTACATTAATGTTTTAAAATTTATAGATATGTAAATTAGTAATTATATATTCACACATATATGAAATATCATTTCATTTTTTATTGTTCTAATAAACTAAAATGGAAGGGAAAATTTTTAATTTTCTCATTTTCTTCCGCTTCCTTTCCATTGGTATCAAGTAATAATGGAAGAATTTTACTCTTAATTTTTTTTCCTACATTTTTTTATTACAACTAATAAGAAAGTCAACTTCATAGCATTGAAATAGTCAAATTGTTACTTTTTAGGGTAAAAAATTAACAAAGAAGGTCTAAATTAATGTAATAAATCTTAAGGGCTTAAATACATATTTATAAAATTTATGAAATCTAATTATACAAAATCAAAATCACAAGAAACGAAAGTTTAGATAAACCTTACATTAAAACAAGTTTGAGGGCAATCAAAGATGCATATTATATCAGTGAAAAATATTAAGAGAGAGTAATAACAAGGTTTCGTTCATAATCATGATTTTTGCGCTCAAAAAGCAAACAGTTTTGTAGGTTTTTTTCATCTTACATATTTTTCACCAAAAATAGTTTTTTAATAGAATTTAGTTACATTTTTAAAACAAAAAAATAATTGAAAATATGGAAATTCACGTAAAGCTGAAAATTTTTGAATTATTTTAAATAAGTAGTATTTTCCATTCGTAGGTTAATTATTTGTTTTTTGTTTTTTTTGCATTTTTTATAATTATTCAAATATAAATAACGCATGCAGATAGATACTAAATAAAACGTTTAATTATAATTAAAATTCATATAAGGCGAAAAAACAACCCAAAATAAGTAAGTTTCTTTCAATTTATCAAACAATATCCGACGAAGGATACAAGATGTGAGTTGTAATGATGAAGTCATTGAAGAATGCATTCAAGTAAAATTGATTATAATTAATTTGATATGATAATTAATCTTATTCTATTAGTGGTTCACCTGATCTATATATGATATTCATGAACCATGTCACATTATTCTAATAACTTCATCCATAGTACTAAGGGTTGGACCCATCTAACTCAGATTTGATCGGCAATTAGGATCCAATAATAGATCCGATTCAAATTAAAAAATAATTGAGTTCGATCTTATAAAATCTAATTTAATTCACATATTTAGATATGATTCGCTTTGAAAAATAAATTTTTTAAAATCATTATTATATAAAAATGAAAAAATATATTATTGAAAAAATATATATACACTATACATGTGAAAACTGTATTTAAATTGCGAACGGTTTGTCAAAAAAAAAAAAAAAAACTTATCACAGAGAATGCAAGAACTTAGTCATGGAACACTAAATAAAAAAAAATGAAAAAAGATTATAATTTTTTTACATGTATGAATGTAGAAACTTAAACAATTTCGGATTATTTCTCCCCCAGTGAGAATTAAATAGAAGGGGGATAAGGGGGCAGATTTTGAATACCAATAACATGCAACTAATCCAATATATACACTATACATGTGAAAACTGTCTATAAATTGTGAGAAACGGTTGATCAAAAAATGAAAAAGAAAATGATTATCACACAGAATGAAAGAATTTAGTTATGGAACACTAAATAGAAAAAAGGAAAAAGTAATATTTTGTTATATGCATTAATGTGGGAACTTATACAAGTTTGGATTGTCTCCCTCGACGAGAATTAAATAGAAGGGGGTCTCGCACCCTTAGTTTAAACTGAACTATAATAATCGACTTGATTACTTGAGTTCTTCTCTAATCTAACTGTTTAAAAATATTACACATATATCAGGCCTTATATTAACAACTAATCGTCAATTTTGGTCAGCCACAAGTCTCTGTCAGCCTCAATTATTGCTATCAGACAGCTTTTCTGTATATATGTCCCATAAAATGGGGTGAGCTAATAAGTTCGGTAGGAAAAATATTCAAATAATATTAACAAGTATTTTTATATAAAAACAGATAATAACTACTCAAAGTAATAGTCATTGTCAAAAGCGGAGGTGGTTGAGGTAGGCTGCAACCCAGGTAAAATTTTGATAAAATTTTTTTTAATAATAATATTTTAATTTAATTATTTATAACCTGGGTAATATAGCCCAAATGTATATTAAATTTTAGCCTAAATATTTTATAGCTCGGGAAATACTTAGCCCGTAATTTAGATACATTTTATAAATAAAAAATATATCAGAAGTCCTAAAAATCCAAAAAAAAAAAAATCCTAAAACTCCAAAAACTAAAAATAAACATTCAAGAGAAAAAATAATAGTACATACCTATACTTAGACAAAACTTCTAATTCTTAAAGATCGTTTGCAGTTTTAAACTAAGACTTCTCCCACTAGGTGGGGTCGGTTATATGGATTTGACGACGCTAATCAAATCTGTTGAGGGTCATATCCTCCATTAGATCCATAGAGACAAGGTCATATCTAATAGTTTCTTTTCAACTTCTTTTAGGTCTTACTTTCCCTCTCCTACTCCTAGTAATCTCCATACTTTCACATCTCTTAGCCGGTGCCTCAATTGGACATCTTCTAACATGGTGAAACCATCTTAAACAATTTTCTATCATTTTATCTTCAATTGGTGCTATTCCTACTTTGCCCATAATCTCCTCGTTCCTAATTCTATCTCTCATTGTGATCCCACACATCCATCTTACCATTCTCATCTCCGCAACTGCCATCTTCTAAATATGATTATACTTTACTGCCTAACACTCTGATCCATACAATAACGCTGGTCTTACTGCCACTTTATAATACCTTCTTTTCACCTTGAGGGGGACTTTTCGATTACACAAGACCACCGAAACACTCCTCCATTTGGTCCACCCAGCCTGAATCCTATACTCTACATCATTATTAATCTCTCCATTCTGTTGCACCATAAATTCAAGGTACCTTAAGTTTTCTTTCTCTACAATCTTTTGTATGCCCGAACTTACTTCTATGTCCCCAGTGGTCCTATTGTCACGCCCCGAAATCCACTATCTGGGGACGTGGAGATTAAACCCATAAAACGCCGCAAAGTAAACATACTTTTAAACCAACTAGAGCGGAAGCAAAAATAATATTGTATTCTACATTAGAATACTCTAAAATTCATAATCTGTCGCAAAAGGACTACAAAGTATAATGCCTCAAACTGGTCCCAAAACTATAAACCAAATTACATAAAGCATATGCAAAAGTAAATTTAACTTCGACCACTCTATCTCATGGGTCCATTATGATCATCTACCCCTGCAAGATCAACTGTATGGGTGAGCACTAAACCACGTGTGCCAGTATAAAGCATATAAGTAAATATTTCTTAAATCATCCAAGACTAACAGCACACATTCAACATTTAGTAAACATTTCATCATACACGTAACAACCTCATCAAATCAGTAATCATTATACCATTTCAAGTTTAACATCAATCTTAGCCATAAATTCATAAAATTCATGCTAAACATCATCCATCATCTCAACCATAACACACACTACAGTACCATACCATGGGTCAGGTACTCTATAAGGTTATTCTGTGGCCACAGAACTAAACCCAAATAATTCAGATAGCCCTGGTCCCGTAGTCCCAGTCTATCAATAGCCTTGGTCTCATGTCCCAGTCTATCAACTCAAATCCCCAGACCTCAGTTGTGAGGTACAATTGGTCCTGCAGTCCCAAATGTACTCATCTTGCCTTATTGGGCAAACCGGTCCTGCAGTCCTAGTACGAATATACGCTAGTAACAGCTGTATATACACTTCATAGGTTTCTAGCCTACTGGTTATGCTAAACCACTCTGTGCAAGTTTCAGCGCTCTCGACCCTTGGGCTCTAGAACCCACTCTTTTTAGTACCCTTTAACGATCGCAATATTAAAATCAAGTCCCAAGTAATTCCTTTAATTAACAGCACAATATACATAATAGTTCTCCCTAATTAAGTTTCTTGTGTTCAACCTTTAAATTAATAAGTTTTATAAAATTAATTCTCCCAGGCTTAAGTTTCATGTTGCCCATCTATAAATATCATTCTCATCACAACGTTTATCAAATAAATCTCATGCAACGGTATTCAAAAATATCTATAACTAGTTTGCAATACAAAATTTTACATCAAGCATGTCATGACAAAGAAGGATTTAAGATATACATTTTGATAATTCATGAAAAATAGAGAATAAAATATTTTCTATTAATTCCAAAGCCTAGAATACTTGTAATTAACTCTAGTTTCATAAAAATAAAATTTAGAATTTTATTCACCAAAATCAAATAATACAGATTTAAAAAAAAAAAAACTAAATAGGTATTTCTGTTACGACCATAACAGCTCAATTTCTAGATTTTTATAAAATCCATTAAAAATTTTATAGAAAGCTCACTTATATATCTAGTTTAACATATAAAAATTTCATAAATTAAATCAACTTTTGTTTATAATAGTTATACAAAAAACCAGATTGTTGTCGGTGCAGCAACATAATCCAGAAAGCCAAATTTTAATATTTTTACAAAATAACCTATTGCTCAAAATTTTATAAATATTTTACTGTACGCTCTCTGACATGTCTAATCTCACATGTAAAAATTTTATAAATTTATGAAATCTCTAGGTATCATTTTTATACAAAAAATTAAACTCATATCATCACAGCAATTCATAACAACGAGTCAATTTCCACGATTTTTATAAAATTTAATTTAACTCAAAAAAATATGAAATGTTTACCGAATATTATTTTAGATATGTACTCAAACATATAAAAGTATCTAAAATTAATTCGACCTATAAGTATGAAGTTTATATAAAAAAACAGTGTGCTGATCCTAGCATAGAAATCCCAACCAAACAGTCAAGTTTGACTATTTTTAATAATTTCGTTTTTATTTCAAAAATTATGAAATTTTTACAAGAAACTCGTCTACATGTCTTGTTTTCCATATAAAAATTTCAAGAATTAATTCGATCTCTAAGTATGATTTTTATGAGAAAAACCTTATATTCGTTTTAACATGGAAGTTGCAGAACTTCACATAACTCAAAAGAAATCAAATCATAGAACAAGTTTTCCAATTCATGCATACACCATACAAATCTTGTAAAGGATCTAAGAAAATAAACCTATATGCTATCCCACATACCTCGCTACACACGTAGACGAACGATGTGTATTGCATATCTACCAACTCAAGTTGGCCTTTTTTTTTTTTTTTAATTTCACAGGCAAAACACTCACCGATTCGCACACGAACACGCGTCAAAATCCCAGAAAAATCCCTCTTCTTCTTCCTTTGCACGATATTGCAAAAATTTCAAGACGGCTCTCTTCTCTCTCTGTATCCCTCTTTCTAGGTCAGATTTTATTTTATTTTTGAAAAGAAAATATGGAGATCTAATGGTGAAACTTTATATAAAATTTATAAGAGACTTCTCTTGTAAGCCTCATCTATAAGTACATCCCCCTAGACACCCTACGCCATAAATTGAAGCCGTCACCCTTTGGCCTCCTCTGCACTACCTTAACCCTAGCCGCACACCCAACACCTAAATATAAATACACATGAATGCACACGAACAATAAATAAATAAATAAATAATAAAAAACAAGAATAAAATCTGAAAATTAAAATAATAAATTTAATACAAGATATAGGTCCTTACACCTACTTTGGTTAAAGCTGCATTTCATATATTCCGTTTTACATCTACTTAGCCTAAACCCCTTTTGTTTTTAACGTTTCCTGCCACAATTTTAACTTAGCATTCACTCTTACAATTCTAACTTATCATTCACTCTTTCTCTCGTCTCATCTACTAAGACAATATCATTCGTAAATAGCATACCACGGCACCTCATCCTGAATATACCTTGTAATCTCATCCATAACTACGGCAATAAGTACGGGCTTAACGCTGAGTCTTGGTGTAGACCAATTGTGATAGAAAATTTCTTAGTTTCTCCACCAGTTGTCCCTATAGATGTAACGGCTCTATCATACATGTCATTTATTGCCTCAATATATGCGATACACACTTCTTTCTTTTCTAATACTCTTCATAGAATCTCCCTAGGAACCCGGTCATATGCCTTCTCTAAATCAATAAACACCATATGTAAATCTTTTTGACCTTCTCTATACTGTTCTGTTAACCTCCTCAGGAGAAAGATCACCTCCATGATTGATGACCCAGGAATGAAACCAAATTGATTCTTTGAAATGTTTGTTGTCCTTCTTAGTTGTCTCTCAATAACTCTCTCCCATAATTTTATCGTATAGCTCATCAATTTAATCCCACGGTAGTTCGTACAGTTCTGAATATCTCCTTTGTTCTTCTATATGGGTATAAGGATACTTTTCTTACATTCATCAAGTATCTTCTTGCTCTTTAGTACTACATTAAAAAGTTTTATCAACCAACTTATGCCATCCTCCCCCAGGCACCTCCAAACCTCAATAAGGATACCATCTGGCCCAACCGTTTTCCCATTATTCATGTTATTCAGTGCGTCTTTACTTCCGCCCTACTGATTCTCTTATAGACCATATGATTCGCTTCTTCCCTAGAAGTGGTAAGCGACCCCAATTGTATGTCACTATAACTGCTTTCTTTAAATAACTTGTAGAAGTAGCTTTTCTAACGCTCCTTTATCTGTGCTTCCCGTACTAATGCCTTTTCATCCTCATCCTTAATGCATTTAACTTGATTTAAGTCTTTGGGTAATCCTATCTCTGGCTTTAGCAAGTTTGAATATCTCTCTTTCGCCTTCCTTAGTATCGGGTCGCCTATATAACTCCTCATATACCTTTGCCTTAGCCTCACTGACTACCTTTTTTATTTCTCCTTTTGCATCTTTATACCTCTCAAAGTTCGCTTTATTTCGATCTTTTTGCCAAGATTTAAAATGCTCTCTTTCTTATCTTATCTTGGATAGCCCCGCTCCACCACCATGCCTCTTTATGCGCCGAAGTACCCCCTTTGAATTCTTCTAAGACTTCTTTGGTTACCCTTTTAATACGCTTTGCTACCTTATCTCACATATTATTTGCACTCTCATTTACCTCCCAAACGTCTTCCTCTAGTACTCTTTCTCCTAATGCTAATTGCTTATTACCTTTCAAGTTCCACCATTTAGTTCTTGAGCATCTATTCAACTTCTTTTTTCTAATCCACTTTTGGAGCTGCACATCTATGATAATAACTTATGTTAGAAAGTGAAGCTCTTTCTCAGTATAACCTTGCAATCTTGACAAGTTAAGCGGTCACTTTTCCTAATTAAAAAGAAGTCAATTTATGTCCTTGAGGAGCCACTCTTATAAGTCACTAAATGTTCATCTCTTTTCTTGAAAAGGTGTTCGTTAATATCAGATCATACGTCACTGCAAACTCCAACATATCCTTCTCTTATTCATTTCTGTTACCATATCCATATCCCCCATGTACTCCTATATATCCATCTACGTCACGTCCTACATGACCGTTCAAATCTCCTCCTACGAAAACCATCTATCCTTGGGGTATCTCCAGTAGTACTCCTTCCAAGTCTTTCAAAACTCTCCTTATGTCCATCTCCTAAGCCCACCTGGGAATTATAAGTAATAATTATGTTTATTATGTCTTCTCCTAACACTAACTTAATCGCAATAATCCTATCTCCAAAGCGTTTTACATTAAATTATATCTTCCTTTGACTCTTTGCTTACCACTATGCCAACCTCATTCCTCGATCTATTAAGTCCCGTATACCATAACTTATATCCAGTTCTCTCAATCGCTTTAGCTTTCCGTCCCACCCACCTTGTCTATTGTAAACAAGCAATTGAGATACGTCTCTTTTCCATTATATCCACCACTTCCATAAGTTTTCCAATTAGGCTTCCAATGTTCCAAGTACCTAATCTTAACTTTCTATTTTGGACTAGCTTCCTTGCCCCCTTCACTCGTCCAAGAAAGTGTGAGGACTATTGCCTATTTAACATTGTACCCGGGCACCAATGCAGCGATCCTTGCTCATTTATCATTGTACTTAGACCACACAGCGTGCCGCTAAGCAGGGGGACGCCCCCACGAAATTTCATTAGGTCTTAAATCTATGAAAAATATTCGATTAAATATTGTGCTGGCTGTCAGCTAACTAACGTACAAGGGTCGTTTGCAGTTCCAACCAAAATAAAAAAAACTCTAAAAAATTTTAAGAGTTTTAACTTGTTCAAAATTCGAAAAATTCCAATATTTTATAAAATTTGTCAAAATTCATTGGAACAAACCATTATAATGCATTTCAATGGATTTTGTTAGAGTTTTTAAAAAATTAGACTAACATTTGCATAAAAAAATGCCACAAAACTCTAAAAATTTTCAAGGTTCTCGACTAAAATTTTGTTCCATGTTACTTTACATAATTTTTAGTAGTTTCATATCAAATTAAATACAAACATTCAACGATCATTCAAAATAACTTTTTACACTCCAAATTCCAAAAAAAGTTCACTTTTAGTTTTTTTTTTTTTACACTCCAAACAGTCCTTTAATAATTTCTAAGTTTATTCTTTTTCATCTTTCCAATTCTTGGTAAACCAAATTGTTTTCTTTCAATATCGGATTTTCAAATTGAAGGACAACAATGATGAACATAGTTTGATAAAGTAACAAATTTAGATTTATAATTATTCATGACCAAGAAAAAAATTATATGTAGCTCGGGATAAAAATAAATACTAGCTCTGCCCTTGGTCATTGTCATATAAACAAACGACAATAGTACAAATTTACTAAATAAGCAATGAAATGCTTATGCAAAGTTACTCTATTTCCATCTTTATAACACCTTGCCATCCTTATAATACCTTAACATGTTCTTCATGTAAAGTACTTGGAAATTATTATAATGTTAACAATAACCCCAATCCAACCTTATATCCCCACACCTCTTTTACAACATAATTTTGTTGCCTCTCAACTTGATGGAAAGAATTCTCATAATACAATCAATATCAATACCCACATAATTACAAGCAAACTTCAGAATAATAAAACAATTTCTTAATCCCTATAAAACCCAAATTTGTCATTTTATATTTTTCCGTGGTGTTACAAACGATCATGATCATGTAATGAAATTATATATTTTTTGCCTTTATACAAAATACTAAGTTTCAACTATAAGAATAAAATTTCTCATAAAGGTTCTAGTAATCCTTTTTGGCTGCTTTTCCTTTGATTCGTGCCAAATTCTGTATAGATAAATTATGACTAATCAACACGTATTCACATACTATTATTTAATCATTTTAATTGTCGCATTTCTCCTAGGAGGTCTAGATTAATAATTTCTCTATTACTAATTCTATAGAATTTTTAGATAAATATTTATTTCTTTAACTAGCTAATTATATGCATTTATTATTTTTTTATTGTTACTATTTTTTTCCAAACATAATAGAAATTTAATTTAATTGAGATTTATATCAAATATTTATTTATTTATTTTTTTGTTTCCTAACGAGTACGTACATTTTTGTTTTGAAAATAAACTAAATTATTGGGGTAGTTGCTGTTGATTATTCTGGTCCTAATTTAACCCAAACAAATTATGTTAATTAGACATTAAAGAATTAAACTATACCCTAAAGCAATTAATAATATAAACCTAATAAATATACAGCCGTTATACCTTTAACATAATTAATTTATTAATCTTCCATAGAATTAATTTTATATTAACAAAATAAAAAATTTACCTCGACAAAGTTTGGCGAAAATTTTCTAAAAATTTTTTCTTTGGTACCTCTTTCCCGTAAGGTTTAACTTACTATTTTTTTTTTTTCTGTTAACTGTATTACTTTGTTTTACTTTCAATGTAATATATATATATACACACACACTTAATGCCAAGCAAACAACTATTCCATGCTTCTAAGTTGACCACGTGGCTTGTCATCCAATCTCACAAAC
>QLOD02000013.1:15932670-15947690 GCA_003260245.2 Sideroxylon spinosum | reverse complement strand
AAAAAAAAAAAAAAAAATCATTACTTAGCAAAAAGAAATTTTTTGGGGCTTTACAGAAATACTACCTTCAATTTTTCCACTTAATTTTCCATGAGACATGCAGTGTTAAAAGACGTACGCACAATGGTGATTATAGCTACTACATTATTCCTATTCGATTTTTATTAAATTCATCTAAAAGTCAACCAAAAGAACTAATAAGCTGATTTCATATAACTCTGTAGCTGAAGCAGCCATTGTTTCAATTTGAAAGCCCATCAATTGGGATGAAACTGAAACAACAAATCAAAATAGTTTCAGAAATAATGAAGAAGAAAAAATGAATGGGATCAACGATTATAAGTGGCCTAACTAAGGTGTGTAATGTCAACCTCATCTGGAATCTTGAATGTATCAGCAGCACCAAACTTCCTCCACTCTTCCCCTAATACTACTGACTCTTCACCGCTATCCTCATCATCATCGGCCTCATGATTGATAGGCGTTGAGGGATCGTACATGCTTTTGGATCTGGCATCGGGAGTGGCAAGCATCTTAACCTGCCCAAGATGAGATATTTCTACTACAACAGTGTCATCATCCACAGGGAGGGGCTGCTTCCAGGGTTCCCCATCCATCCTCATAAACGTATAGTCTGCTGCACCCTTGTGAAATTCAAACCGGATCCGGTGTGCCTGAATGCCAGAAACCAAACAAATAAGGTAAAGCCATAAAGGAGAAATGAACCCATTCCTCTCTCTCCCCCTCCCCTCCCCCCCCATCTCTCCTCAACACACAGCACATTATGAAGACAGACATACCGTTTTTCTTAAAAAAAGAAAAGAAATACTACTTATGGGTTCCAAGAATGTGTGTCAAATCAGTAAGATAATGTCTCAAAGCAGTTTGCACTTTGACTCATCCCAGCAACAGGGTTTTCTTTATGCCATCTAACAGTTCACTAATGGAATTAAGTCATTTCCCGACATAATGAAAAAGTTTGATTACGTCTTATGTGGTTTATTGCTCTTCACAAATCCCGGAAAAACATTTAACCAAGATGCTAAATCTACCACGTTTGAAGCTCTCTCGTGTATAACCACAACTGTCAAAACTATTTTTTTTTTTTTGAATAATCAAGAACTAGGATATCCGAACCAGCTTGCGTGCATCTCGACTAGTCTTGGGGTTCAGGAATTATGATTGGATAAATCCTTCGGTAATTCTGAGGAGACTCGAACTAGTGACCACTATAAAGCAAACCCAAGGTCTTCTCAGTTAACTACTACTCAGGATTATCAAAACCAATTAATTGGTGGAATACCTGGTTTTCTATTATAACTGATGGTTGAGCACAGCTGTAACTACTACGTTATGTTTCTCAGAAAGGTGTGCCTGAATTATATGATGGGCCATCAAGGGACATATTACTTATCTGTCTTGAATTTATAATTATCAATTAGCACTGAATTAACTAAGCAAAAATTATCTTACAATAATTAGTTGAGTTTCATTCCAAACCTGTGCAAGACGGGTCCCATGTCCATTTGGAGCTAGCAAGACAAGCCCATGCCAAGCATCTCTAAAACCAACAACCTCGATAAGGCCGTCATCTACATATGGTGGAGTCAAGTCTCTCTGCACATCACATTCCAGAAACGTAACTTAATTGAAGATGTGGAAAGGAAAAATGAATTTTTTTTTCTTAAATTAATTGCAGTTACTCAAACTACACAAATAAATTCTCCAATAGTAATTAAAATAATAAATATAAATACAAGTACTAACGTAAATGCTTTTCCTCCTGTTTGGTGTACCCCAAGGATTCAGTCCACCAGAGAAGCTAGGCAAGTTAAGGCAAACAATGGACCTGATACTATAAGTTAAAGGAAACAAAGAGTCAGTAAAATATACCAGAGGGTGTATCTCATCTGTCTAAAGATCAGATTCAAGAATTATAAAATGTAACAGGAAGTCATTGCATCTCAACATATCACAAAAGATATTGCTCCTAAACAAGAGCTACAGTAAATCAACCAAAAGGTGGAAGAAACATTGACAATCTGAAGTTTGAAGAAGGGACAAATAAAAGAATGAGTTGATATTTCTAAAAATTATGGAAGCTGTTCCCTTGAAAACAAACTCTAGTGTTACTTTTCAAAATTCCAAAAAAAATAAAAAAAATAGAAAGACATCAACCTGAAGCTTGAGTGGAGATCCCTGAAAATTTAATAAAGAACAGAAAAGTGAAATCATCATAAAAAAGGAAGCAAGAATTTCTTAATTTACTGCAGTGAGAGTCTGAGCCCCTAGAAATTTGACAAGATCTAAAACTTCTGAATGTGAGTAGCCAATGACTATATGGAGTTGTGCATATGCATATAAAACCTCCTGTTTTATTTTATTTATTTATTTTTATTTTTTTTGAGTGGGGAAAAAGTCCAAAATGGCATCCTAGTTTCTGATCATTTGTTTCAGGTTTCAATAGGAATCACCAAATATGTCCTCAAAAGTAAAATCAATTCTTTTTAGTGCTAAGACATGCAAATCAAGTGAAATTTGTGCCTCCAAGAAGCTATGGAAAAGCTGGTTAACCAAGCAAAATAAACTTTTATGCTGTTGTAACTACTACTTCCTGCCCAGTAAGATGTGTTTCATGGCCCCAATCCTTTCATATTTGATTAATCAATTTGAATACAGAAATTAACATAAGCCCATAGTTATTGTTCATGCTAGTAATAATAGGTCCCAAATTGTGCATTTTCCTTATCTAATTAAGGTACCAAACCCTCGTTGCCCTTTTGAATGACAGGCTGCATAATAGGTTAGCCATCCCCTTTCCTATAAAACACCCTAACTAGGATATAAGTACAACCACCAGCCTTGCCTCAACCTCTTCCTCTAATTCCTATCTGTAGCTATCACTACTATATTGTTTCTGGTATAACGCATACAACTCTCTTTATTGTAGTGTCTAGCGCCACCATATCTTTACATGTCACAGAACTCAAAGTTGCTGATTTAAGCCTATCATCTTTGATAACTTTTTAAGATTCACACATGCAAAAGTGAACACACTTGACTATTTTTCGCAATATTCAGGTACCAATATTTGCACATTACTTTGGAAGATTGTCCTAGCTAACCCTTGCAATATTGAGTTACCAATGCTTGCACATTACTTTAGAAAGTTTGTAACCACAGCCAAATACTTAACGTACCTCATAAACTAATCATGAGCCCTAGCATTTGATCATATTGATTGCAGACTGATTTCATATATTGCATCAGTGATAAGATATCAAAAACCACTAAAATGGAGGTGTTGAATAGAAGCACTACAATAACAAAAACCCAGCAATCCATTACTTCGAAAAATTGTCTTAGCTAACCCTTCAAATTTTACCTACACACAAAAACTTAAATGTGCCTAAACTAATCATGAGCCCTAGCATCTGATCATATCAATTGCAGATTCATTTCAGATAATGCATCAGTGATGCGGTGTCAGAAACCACTAAAATGAGTGTTGAATAGAAGCACTACAATAAGAAAAACCATCAAGATAACTTGTCAACGAAAAAAAAAAAAAAAAAAAAAAATGCAAGAACAGTAGCAAGCAGCATTAAATGTCATATGGTAAAGGTCAAATGCAAAAAAATAAAAAAGATCAATAATTAGTACACCTGGGAGATATGTTTAGGTCCTCCCATACACCTTGACTTTTCATGACCTTAATCTTTGCAAGTTGAGCTATGTTCCTGCTCAAAAAAGGAAAAAAAAAAAAAAAAAATTAGGTGCCACAACATCGAATAAGTTAAGCAAAATTATCTGAAAAAGGACCTGTTATATATCTTTATTGTTAGATTTTAAATTTTTAAATTGACAATTCATGAACAAACAATGGAATCTTTCTTGTATTCTTAGACTTTCACCAAGGTGTCCTAGAGTATAGGATTGACGGGTTTATGGAGCTAAGACAGAGCAAGGTTATATATCATTGAAGCAGCCAAAATTTCCAATTTTTTCTGTAGAACAATGAAATTTTTGCATATAACCAATTCACTCACTTTGAAGAGGGATGAAAAAGAGAAGCACAAAACCATCCTTGTGTACATCCAAGCTTCGCATAAGTACTCTGATGGATACAGGAGAGACAACAAGCACCTTAGAACGACTTAAATATAGGATATGCACAAGAAAAACAAAGCCCAAAACTGAACAAATACATATCCTCAGAAGACAAAACCCAAGAATATCAACATCTATATTGTGCACTTCTTTCTTTCTTTCTTTCTTTTTTTATTTTTTTATTTTTTTTTTCTTTTTATCGGTATATTGTCCATTTATTTCCATCACTAAAGCACATGAAGAATTAATACGAAATCATACAACATTTAACTCCTCATCATTTGATTAAATTAAAAAGGTATAATAGAATGTCAAGAGGTTTAAGTCATTAATAAGGAAATTTGACTCACTTTCGTGCATCATTAAATTTTTATTCGTTTTAATGATCAGGCTAATCTATGGATATTAGTTCATGGGCATGCCCTTTTTTCTTCACGGGATAAATTACATTTTGCACCCTTACAATTTACACTTAAACTCACTTCTAGCACCTAGTCACTTGAGGGCAGGTGAGGTCCCGTTTTGATGAACTTGGTGGGCACCGACGGGTAACAACAATAGTGAGGGCCCCCCTCACCTATCACACATCAAATGGAAAGGGAGATTTTCAGAAGTTTATGATACCCAAGTTCTTTCTATCTAGTAAGAGGGCTTTTATTTTAGCCCAAAAGCAGACAATATCTTATGAGTTAGAGAGGCCTAGGGTGTTACATATAGTATCAAAACAACCACCCACGCTAGTGTGGGCCACACATGGGTGCGTGCCTATAAGGGGCGGATTGCAATACCCAATCGCTTAAGGACTGGTGAATTCTTCTTTCAGTGAAACTGGCATCTACTGACAAGCTTCATTTATGGCAAGGGTGCCGTTATCTGACATTAAATGATGAGGTAAATCCTAAGAAATTTATAACAACCTTATTGTATATATCTACTAAAAGTCCTTTTAAACATGTAATCATCTTAGATTCAAAAATAATAATATCTTGAAGCAGAGGAATTACAGAACAAAATCAAGCTTGTATTTTTGTTCAAACCCCACAGGCAATCTGTATGTGTCTCTTCGACCATAATCACCTTTGCTTTTCTCTCTCCCCCCTCCCCCCACAGGACAACTAGGCACATTACCACCTCTACATCCTTACATGTGTGGAAATAGACTTCAATGGCTGATAATCATAAAGCACCATTTTCCCCAAACATTGGACACAACAAATATTCAGCTGAGCCAAATAACAATAATAATACTAATGATGCCTTGTTTAATTATGGTAATATTATCAAAATTTGAAATTTATAAAAAAAACAGAAAACTAATTAGACAAAGGATCTCTCACTAACTTCATTAATTTTACCCTGAACCTTTGAAGGAAAAAAAAAAAAAACAGAGTCTTGCAAGGGCAAACAGTAGATATAACAATGCTATACCTGATTAACCAATTGATTTTTGAATTTTTCAGGATTCAACTTTCGCTCCGAATGGAAGGCATAGGATACTTGAGCATCCATACCTACACATGACAGAAATTTAATTGAATCTTGTATAGAAACCACAGGAGACAAAACACAATGCTAGTTATGGAATGCATCTGCCATATTCCAAAATAAATTATTGGAAAAATAAAAAAGTAAACAAGGAAAAAATAAAAACAAAACAAAATGTCAATTCAGTTCCATTTTTCACTATGCATGGTAATTCAATAAAATTAAATTTCAAATGCAGATGCATTTTCTTAAGACATTTCAGTGTTCTAAGATCTGTAGGCCAACTGTACTCAAGCTAAAATATTTTTAAGCGACCTTTGTGTTCTTTATTTTTCATAATTTTTAAGATAAATAAAGCAATGAAATAAATGGCACTGGAAACAGGGGCAAATGCCAAGTAAACAACACAAGATGCATACCAAGAAAATCCATTTATATATTGAAATACTAAGAAATACAAATATTTCTAAGAAAGCTCCATATTCGTATTGGACACTCTTTTGACATGTGTCCACTGAGAATGTACTATTATTTTAGTAATTTTTTAGAATCAAACACACTTTAATCACTTGGATTCATACATGTCCGTAATTTACGTTTCTATATCTTAGGTACAAATGAAATACACAAGTTTAAAATAAGTAGTGATCCAATGATGAAGTGTAAACAACGTAATTTTATATCCCTCCTCCTTTGAGTGAAAAACATTTTTTTTTATTATTATTATTACTATTTTGACATAATGAACTACAAATATATTTTTGATAAACTGGAAATATATTTTTGGTGTAAAAAAAGAAGAAATAGTACCTACTCTCATCTATACATGTGAAAAAAGTACTTGTTTGTTGTTTTGTCCTATCCATATTATGTCTTTTTCCTCATCTAATATTGTAGTGTCAACATGATTATGTTGTGTCATACCAGTGTCCTATATTTATATCATATGTTGGCGCTTTTAGCTAAATGTATAACCACCATAAGAATAAGTAGAATATAGAACCGAGCATAGGAAAGAACCTGCTTCTAGGTTCATTCTTTTAAGTCACTAAAAGAATCATCTAACATTCCCAGAAGAAATAAAAAGCTTTAACACATGCGCTGGGAATACATAACACAGCAAAAGAACTCCAGCGACCATAGGCAAGCAAAACTCTGCTTCTAGGATCTAAAATAACATGGACAAATGGATGAGCAACTTCCACGTAAGCAAATCAGAAGGCCCCATCTCAACAATGTCTCATCAAGGAGCTTTCACCTTTCAGTGTGATTTTTGAATAAAATGTTATCAAAATGCATAAGATCATACAACATGTTCTCAAGGGTATTCTGCAGTCTACATTTCTTGTCTTTCTTAAAACTAGGCTCCAAATTTATATTATTCCAAATTATTCAAACTATATCAAAGCAATACTGTGAAGTTCCTTTTTGACTTTTTCTTTAACCAAAAGATGAACTCTTCAAACCTCTGGTATTTCTCCAAGATGTAATTGATGCAGAACAATAGAGAATAAAACAAAGAGAGAGAAGAAGAAGTTTAGGAGAGAGAGAAGAAAGAAGAAGAGGGAGAGGGAGAACAAGTCACGGAGGCTTCAATAACTCAAACTTTTCATATTTATCAATGTATCTAACCCTAATCATCTTAAGCCTTTAAATAGGCTAATGCATTCTTAAGATTACTAAAAATAAAACAAAAATCAATAATCTAACAAATCCTATTTAAAAAAAAAACTAAATAAAATCTTACCTAAAATAAAATAAATTTATAATAAAATAGAGTAAAATCCTAATATAAAATCTAAATAACATAAAATCCTACTAATAATTATTTAATATACATATATTTTGGCTTCCGCATTAGTAATATGTTGAATGGTGCAATCGACTCAAAGTATAAGATCTTATTGAAGCAAAGTGTATCAGCATGCTGTTGCATACCAATGCAACCATTGCTAGAACTAATAAATGGAGGAAATATCAATTTTTGGATTATAAAACTGAAAATTAACTGTTGAATATTGTTGATATATGTCACTGATGGAAGATAATCCATTGAAAACTAAGTTACTAAAAGTAACTGCATTTGTAAGAGGCAGTTCATTAGTTTCAGAAAACCTAATCCAACCGTTTGGATAACTTGTTATCCTTATTTATCCAAAGTTACTGTATGATTATAAAGTCTCCAAAACACAAAACAGTTGTTTTCACTTGAACACTCTAGCCATAGCACTTCTAATTATGCTGCAATTGATGTATTATAATTCCCAAAAGGTGGTAACAAATGAATTTGGTTTTGGTTTCATTTTCAACACCAGAGGGCGCAACTATACTGGTGATATAAAGATTTTACAACATATAATATATCTTAAAAGGATTGATTGCAGTAATCTTTTATGATAAAACAATAGTTGTTAGGAATAAACAATACAGACTAATAGAGCCAGAGGAATACTAACCAGTGTATTTTATGAAAAAATCAATGGTTGGGTAGGAATAAGCAATACAGACAAATAGAGAGCCAGAGGAATACTAACTAGCAAAAATACACTTACCCATGCTAAAGTAATTCCAGAAGCCTCCGCGAAAAGTGTGGAAACCTTCCTGAGAATCGAGCAAATATTACCCATAAAATTTCCAGGAATTGGTAGTTGTTCATAAGGGGACTAGTTTCTATGGAAGCAATAAATACTGATATTGTAATCATGCTACTTTTAGTGACTCAAAACAATCATAAATTACCATCCTTCATTCCTCATAGTTTGTGGAAATTGTAAGTTTAACTTGGTTCTGATTACTAGCAAGTAGCAACTAAGCATAAAAAATTAATATTTTGGATAACCTTATCTATTTTTGGCTAATAGGTATTAAAATGGTTAAATTTAGAAGGATGAACTTTTGAAGAGAGGTCGTAAAAAAAAAAAACAAATAAATAAAACTTTTGAAGAGAGAACTAAAAAAGGCCTTTTATCTAATAGGGATTCAAGTTGGTGGAACTATTAGATATTTTGCAAAATCACAATAATAAATATTTTCTTTTTAATGCTTAAATTGTTTTATGATGTGTTCATGCACATTATTGTTTCAATCAAATTTTGATCACTTCTAGATATCATATTTCAATGCTTCTAATAATTTTTTTTTTTTTAATTACAAACAAGCAACTAATCGAATGAACTATATCATGTTCCAATGCTTCTAATCTTTTACATTCTAACTATTGGGATGTAGTTTTATCATCATTTTTTATTATTCTCAAAGGAGAAGATTACTCTTTTCCACAGCAAATTGATTGTTACCATTGTTTAAATGATTAGGTTAACCTTAGTTTAGGCAAAACTGAATACTTGGTTGCAAATGTCTCCCTAAGCTTCTAATTTCTCTTTTCAAAATTATGCACATTTTGTAACCATATTACGATTCCTATATCTTGTGCAATCTTATGATCTCCCAGATACAGTTCACCAATGTTCCCATCACTGTTAGTATCTGAGGATTGAATGTTTATATGCACTTACTGTTAAAGGGGGAAGAATTGTTAGTTTCATAATAGCAACATCTGCAACATGGTTGGAAATCGCAGACTCAATGTCAAATAATGTCACATATTCAAATTCATTTCAAATGCCATTCACGATCCAGGAACACAAGCATTTGTGAAGGACTACAACGAAAAAAGAATCTAATCTAAAGAAAATGAGGAACTTTGGAAAAAAGAAGATAACAAGTAGTACCCACTGCAAATCTCATATTCATATTGTTAAAGTGTTATTCAATATCTCACTTAAAAGTTTAAGCTATTAGGATGAGAGACAATTCTGTTATTTATATTTGACATATATTCTCTCAATGCATCATCCCTTCACATGTGGCCGAACTGACTTTAAAGGACGAAACACATGGGACAATTGATTTATTTGGGTGTCGTTGAGGTTTGAACTCAAAACCTTGCTTGCTTTCATACTATGTAGAGAATGCGAATGGACAAAATAGCTCGACACCCTAAGAGTGTCTCAGCTTGTGTTTACACACAAACAAACTAATACAAAATAGAAACAAGTATTAAATCTTGGTCAAATAAATTTCCTAGAAATTAGATCCACCATATATACAATATTCTAACACATATTATTGCTTCCTATGCATAAATTTAAGGTAGCATTTGGTTTGCTTTTCTATTTTTCTTTTGTATGTTTTATGTTTTAAAAATCCTAAAATAAAGAAATAGAAAATGCTCTATTTTTCTTATTTTGAGATTTTCCTTATTTTACGTAAAGAACGCTCAAAACGATTTTGGGTCATTTTTCATTTTCATATGTAAATCCATTTTTTGTTTTCTAAAACTAATTTTGAAAAAAATAAATGACCAAATGCGTTTTGAACTATTTTTCTTATTTTCAAACGTATAAAATAGAAAATGAACTCAAATCAGAAAACAAAAAACAAAAAATGAAAAGACAAACCAAATGCCACATAAGTTTCTCAATCTATTAACTGCTTGCTAGGGGAAGTAAATGGGAAAATATTGTTGTTTATTTAGTTTCTCTTTTTGTGGGAATCAATAGGCAAAATTCAACTTACCATGTTGAGGTTGTCTGTTGAAGACACGCGATGGAATGCATGCAAAGCATGCGGTAACTCAAGTGGGGCAATTGGATCGCAAGCACCTTGAGTTGGAGCTCTCATCCTCATGAGAATATGCCAGCTGGTTTATATTTAAAATTTGCAAGAGTAACAACAAAATTAGAACATGACAAATGTAATGATGAAAAAGTTGGCATCAGTTACTAAACATCGCTTCTAGAATGCGCAAATTTATGTCTACTTGGCCGCATTGAAAGAAAACCTTGATGTGAACAAGTAGCATCATGATGAATGCCGTTAAGACAATTTCAGATTAAAGAAAACACAGACAAAGTCAGGTCTTGAGTAACATAATATTCACGAATAATTTGCAAAAGCATCATGAAAAGAAAAATCACAAAACTAGTAGCTATAAAAATACCCCAGAAGATCGGAATGACCATTGTGAATTTCAAGGTCAATTTGATTGTATGGAATCAATAACTTCCAAAAATCGAGGTAAATAGAACAACAAGAGGAAAGTTGAAATCAACATTCTAAAATTACTGGAACAAATATGTAAGCTTTGATGCAACTTAGAAGTTCTTTGTTCTTCCGTTGTGTCCATTTGTTTTTGGAAAGTAAACAAAATTTATGCAATGAACAACCTCACATAATACAACTGAAAATTTAGGTGCAATACGAGACAAAAAGTGGATAAATTCATTGCAGTAGAAAATATAACCAGCCATAGAAACATTAGGGAACCAATAGGGAGAACAGAATAAAATTTTCCAAGATTAAAAAACCAACTATAGTCTGCAGATAATTATAATAAGAGTGACTATGGGCCTATGGCCATTCCTACTAACACATAACTTACATGTATTGCCAGTTTACGGATTGTAAGGATTAGATTTATATAGATTCTATGCCTTGACAAGCTTGAACTTGAAATAAACCTTTAGTTTTTGAAAATCACTAAAGTTCAAACAAAACTGATGAGAGACCCATCAGCATCTGACCCTTGCACCTTAAAAATATTACATAGACCTAGCTGACACATTATGATACTTTAATATCTTGAATTGGCATGAAAACCAAAAATTATTTTATATTGAAAGCTCAATCCAATTTTGTGAGAACGCTCAGAAAACCATTAAAGAAAACTTCCTCAAAAGGATATTGATGAATCCAATTTGAGGAAAGTTTGGTTCAGGGCACAAGTTCCTATGCTCTTATTACCATCCAAGTTTTGCTTCTATTTCAAAACTGCAGTATTTCCAATTCCAAGAAGAGAATATAATATCTTCTGAAGCATAAAGAGATAGAAAAGAAAGAATAATAAATGAGAACACAAAGTGGAGTGTCCCTCTTGATTGAAGATCCTGTAATTAGAAAATTACTTCTCTACTTAAAACATAATATTTTGGATAGTTCCTAATTAAGTGACTTCTCCTTTCTACAGCATTTTTGAACATACACTTATCTTGCTAAAATTAGGTGCCTTTTCAACAAATGGAATCGATGTCAAATCGAGTACATACAATGTGAACTGCCTCACCTGTCTATTTTCATTTCTTTACCATTCATTACTTGATTCAAGAATGACTCTACAGAGTGACGATCTGTTCCAGGATTCTTCTTTCCCTGCAAATAAAACTCCATGTTATTCGTATCCCACATAGAGAAAGCCACAATTTCTTCAACCCATTTCATCCTCAAACAAGGCAAAACTATTGCAGATGAAAAAAGCACCACGATTTATAACACATCAAATTTATCATTAAGCTTTTGAATGGGCTATGAGTTGATTAACAATTTTCTGTTTATCAGTTTGAATCATCAGAAATGCCCTACTGACCTATTACGTTTTACCTAGTCAGCAACAAACTGTTACACAGGTTAAAAAAATATATATATAGTGACGTTACATGTAGTGTATTGACGCCAGATTCAATATTGGAGTCACATCATCCTTGGAAAGGGACTAGCTACATCTAACAAATAGGATATGATGATTAAAACATGAGGAGATTATCAGCAAACACATATAGGAAGGAATGACTCACCATTAAAAGTGTCATCTGCTAATCAAACTCATGAGGGACTCAGTCACATATCGGACACCCTTTTTGCAATGTTGGATTTTTTTTTTGTTGGGGGGGGGGGGTTTCAGATTCACCTTCAAAATATTATTATTATTTTTTTATTTTAATAATTTAATTGTTAACTTTTAAGCCATGGAACATATATTTGTTTTTTGGTTTTTTTTAATCATTTTGGATGGAATATAATCATTACATGACTTCATTGTTGACAGTTAAAGAATATAATACATGAATTTTAATTTAGCTAGTGTTATATTATATTATTTATGTTGTAATTGAATAAAATATTAACATTTAAGATATAAAAAATAAATAAATATATATATTTACTAAGTCCCATCCCATGTGTGCTGTTTCTTGCATTTTTTGAAAGACAAAAAGTCAGCATATCCCTGTCGTATTGGTGTCTCAAGTCGGTATCCATACTTCTAAGAAACACATGATTAACTAGAATGAATTTTCAAGTGGCTTTTAAGTTTCCTTTATGTAGCAGGAATGGGGGAGTACAAAAAGGAAAAAGAGAAGAACAGCATTAGCATCCAAATGATCTGCTCAAGTTCTGTCTAACTGCTTTAGAGACAGCACATTGTGCTAAATAAATCAAGAAAAAGTGCAATTTGCCTATCCATCAATACTAATACACTTTCGAATAAAAAAAGGTGGGCTTTATCTTACCCAACCAAATGCAAATGGAAGGTTGTTCCCAGTCCCAAGGGGCATAGTAGCAATAGGTGGTGGCTGAGATAATTTGAGATCGGACACGACTCCAAGAAGCCAACCAGCTGTGCCATCCCCACCTGCAACCTAATGAGCCACATCCATGTCAGAAATATTGTATGAAACAAAACATAGTTATTGCCTAATGCATATGAAATAAATAAGCTATGAACAAGTCAGCCTCTATATACATATATATATATATTTTAACTGAACTCACAATGATTCTTAGTTTCTCCTGAATCTGAGGAGCCCATGCATCACCTTTAAGCTTGAGCTTTTCTAGATTGAGATACAGTCTGCGTAACACATTATCAGGAGCTTCTTCCAGCAAATCAAAAACCTAAGATATTAAACTAAGAGTCAGCATGTCTAAATTGGTCTAATTCAAATCCAACAAAGTTTAACGCAGTCATGCATTAACAATTCCTTAAATTCTAAATATATTTCAATGAAAGCCAGAATACCTGTTTTTCATTTAGGAGAGAACGATATGTGATGAGAAGATCCCCACCCAGCTGACCACCACTTTTGGAGTTAACGAACACTAGCACTGGACATTCTGGTACATCATTAGGATGAAACTCATCCTCCAAATCAGGTACAAGTATGTAATCAGGGATGTAAAATTTCTTCAGTTTGTCAGACTCTGAATTAGAATCGGCCATCACTGGCTAAAACTGCAAGGCATTGAACAATTATTTGAGGAACTAACTACTAGTGATGAACTATTAATCAGTCCATAGGAAACCATGACCTTTATCTTTGTTTCGAGTAACATGCAAGGATAACTTCTTGTTATTATGAGAAAATGAGATTGATAATGAATAACACAAAAACAACAAATTCTTTCAACAGTTAAAATTCAACAGGATTCTTGTACACTGAAAGAATTGCAAACAATTACCGATGCCTTTTGTCACACGAGAAATTAAGTGATACTCTCCATTGACATTCTTGTTATTATGAGAAAATGAGATTGATATTCAATAACACAAAAACAACAAAATCTTTCATCAGTTAAAATTCAACAGGATTCTTGTACATTGGAACAATCGCAAAAAATTACCAATGCCTTTTGTCACAGAAGAAATTAAGTGAGACTCTCCATTGACATAAGCATTAAATGCAGGAAATTCATCGATTAAAATTCAACAAACAAACCAAATTAACAATTAATTGGAGGTCATATAGTAAGAACCTGAAATTTTTTTTATGCACCATGGTTATACAAAAATTTTTAAATTTGAAGTTATCTGCCATGATGAGAGATAACAAATTCATTCAATGTGTTGCAAAAACTTACACAAATTCATATTGGTCTTAGCTTCTTTTTGTTTATTTATTTTTATGGCATCAGCACTTGTAGCCATGCATCAAAGAGTTAAGGAGCTAATCATCATAAAAAAGTTAAATAGAAACTCCACGGTTAGCAATGCAGGGCAATATAGAAATCAGCCACTAAAAAGATTTTCAAGACCGTAAATTGTAGCATTAAAATACATGGACAAATTTAGGCCATGCAGTGGATCATGCAAACAATGACCATGTTTTGAAACATAAAAGTTAATAAATGAAATCCTCAACTGCAATAAAAAAGCTCTTTTCAGACATATTCGACCAGCATATGCATATCATAAATCAACTCCATTCAGTGCTTACAAAAATGAAGGAAGCTATGATCGAATCAAGACCGAAATTCGCAATTAATTCAAATAATTCATTAGATCAAAGAAGAATATGCTGTACGAACATAGACAACGACAGAAGTAGAGAATGTATGTAACTACTGTACTGCATATGTAATTGTAGCCACGCAATTGCCTATATATGTGCATGCATAACGGATTGATCATCAATCAATTCGAAATCAATTTATCCAAAATCTGAGTAATTTGAGAGCAGCGCACGAACTTCAATGAAAATTCTAAACAAGAAATGGCGAAGAGACGTTGAAGGAAGAGAGAAAATTCACCGTTAAAAACTTGCTCGGATAATTCGGTAGCGCGCCCACGCACAGAGAGAGAGAGAGAGAGA
>QLOD02000013.1:15909546-15923431 GCA_003260245.2 Sideroxylon spinosum | reverse complement strand
TGGACAAAAGTCACATTTTGTCTAACAGTCCCCCACATGAATAGAAAATTGGTTGTATCAATGTAAATGAAAATGCAAAATTAAAAAAGTATGTAGTGAAGAGTTACATCATCAGGGTAAGTACAATTTGGCTTCAAACCTTCTTTAGTGAAAACCACTAGACTTACTAGCTAAATAATGAACACGATCTCTTGAACTATTCAACTGTTTATTAAATTTGTCCAAATAATAATTCACACAATCGTCCTTTCTAACACGTGTGTTTCTCATGATTGTGTTTATGGGTGTTTTAGGGAATTAAAAAGCCTTGTAATTGTCATAAAAGCACCCCCTTCAAATTCATGTAAGTGGATTTCTTATTAAGGTTATCTTACTATGTCCCTGTTGGAATTCTAAGATATAAGAGATTCATTAAAAGTTTCATGCTTATCCTAACACGCTACTAGGATACTATCTTTATCTTAGGGATGGGTTGATGACCATGTTTTCGTAGCATTCTTGTTGAGTAGATTTAATTAGTTTGTCCATTTGAACATAAATTTTTACATATTTGATTTTCTTAATCCGCATCTTTTTTTTTTTTTTAATTTGCATATTTGAAATTTTTTTAATTTTCTTACTTTAGATTTCTTTTATCAAATGGATTCTAGAAAAATTTATTATTTTTTTTATGCTAGATGGGGACTCAACTGGTTCTCTCACCTGAGCAAATTCCAACGTCTACGAGTATAAGTGGTGCTGCTACATCATCGTAATTGGGTCAATTTTAAAAACATAAGACCATTTTACAAGAATTTTACACAATAATAAATTGCACAAAGCTAAATATAATATATCTAGAGATTTCTTACATGGTTGACTAGTTCTAAAACTAGTCATTTAAAAAGACGTTTAAATAGAAAATATCGACAAGATCCTTGTGTCAATACTTTACTTAGTCAATTTTTTTCATAAACCACAAAAACACAATTGGGTAACCAAGGGGTAATTTAAATATATTTCTTAGGATCCTATAAGGGCTCAAAATAATTTGATTAGAGTCAAAGATGAAATACTTTTTACTATAAGTGAAAATGAAAACTTTAAAAAATTTACTCGCAATAATTTTATATCTTAATTTTTCAAGAAATATTTCAAAAAGTTATGTTTTAAAGAGATTTTTGAATTAAATAAAGATCAAATAAAAATATATTTTCAAAATTTTAAAGGAAAAGTATGTTGACTTTTCTATATATGGAAGTTTTATCAAAATATTGATGAGGAAATTATTTTTAACGAAATTGCATTGTGGAGTTTAGCTAAAAAAATATTTTCCATATTTTAGAAAATGCTTCGTATAAGGATATTTGTGTTTCTTGCTTCTGCATACTAAGGCACTTTACTACATAGGCGTTGTGCTTATATACTAAATTTAATTGTTAAAGAATGATTGATGTCTTATGATTCGTCTATTTTTAAATTCAAACAAGCTGTAATTTCTAGTATTAGTTCTCCTAGAGGAATTTCTATGTTTGGAACTATATGCAATTAAATAGGTTCAAGACCTAGAAACTTATCAATAGATATTATTAGTTTGTGGTGAAATTCAACTTACTTAATATTAGAAATGTCTATTAAATATAAAAAGTAATTAACTTTTTTATTTTAAGTAATCATATATACTTTGGATTAGCAACTATTGAGACCATTGACTACGCAAATATAAATTTTTAGTAAAGATTTTATGTGTGTTTTTGATATAAGAAGTAGAATATTTTATGAAATTTATCATCCTATATCTTCTACTGTTATGTATAATATAAAATATTATGATATATATATATATATATTATTTTGCTGAATCGGTTTGTGAGTTTTTAAGCTAAACTTTTTTACATTCAAACTTGATTTTAAACGAGTGATAAATCAAGTTTGATTCAAGCTCGTTTTAGTCACAAATCAAGTTCAAGTCAAGCTTTTTTCAAACTAAGGTCGAATAGTTTAAAAAAAACTCAATTCATTTTCATCTTTACTTTTACCATATATTCACATTCATTAAAAATAATTAGTAAATATATATTTCTAATAAGAAAATTCACGTGAATAACATACTTAAGAATTATCAAATAAAAATTTTAAATTTTAACAAAAAATTATACAAAACGAAAAAAAAACCTAGAAAAAAAAAAAAGCTGCCAAACCAAGCCTTAATGGCGGAACCATCGCTCATAATTTTCGTGTTTCATAGGGAAAAAATTGAGTATAAAAGTACATTGGCTTATACATTAACAAACAAATTGATGTTGAAAGCTTAGGTGGAAGCATTGGTGGCGAATGTCGCGTAATCATAGTTTTATCTCTTTACGCCACCTCGAAGGTCAGTTAAAAAGATTCTTACATTTAGAAATTAAATTAACTTAAAAGCTACCTTTTAGTTTATTGTAAAAAAAAATAATAAAAACGAAATGGTTTTTCTAGTTTCCAAACCAACTTTTCAACATTTTGCTTCTTGTTTATTTAGTAAACGAAAAACTTATACGAGTAGTTTTATAATTAATTATTAATTTAATAATGTTAGTAGTTTTTAATGAATAAATAATTGTAGGCTGAAAATAACATTTTAACAGTTGTTTGTGCTTAAACAAAAACCAAGAAATAAAACTAATTCCTAAATAAATATGAAAAATAAGAATTGGGTGGTTAAATGAAATGTCGTAGGTTTGATAAAAAGTTAGAACAACTTCTAGTGTTTCTTATGATGAGTTGTATTTTGGACATTAAATTGTTCGTGTATTTATTGTCATGCTCCTAATCTTGCTATCCAAAATAGATGGTATGTGAACATGAAAAATAAAAATAATTAATTCCAAACCTAAACTAAGGATAGGTCAAATCATTAATCCATCTGAACATCTATAAATTGTCTCTGATTCTCATAATAATGATGACGATAATAATAATAATAAATCATATCATAAATAACTAGTTGTCATAGTGATAAAATCTAAAGGCTTACAAAAACTTACGACATAGATCATAATAATATTACAAATTTCATAACCTGGAAATCAAATCTGGGACTCACACTCTAGATCACACCTATATAGATACAATTATCCATACACAACTAAACGAACGAGAGAACATCTCTCGATTTACTCAAACTCCTCAACTCGATAATGATTAATTGCATCTCATAGTCATGGGTTACTCCAACTGAATTAAATATCAATTAAGAGATTATGAGAATAAACATAATAAAATCATCCATGAGTATTATAAAAAATCAGGCTACTCAAGCCTAAACTGCCTACGTATCCCCATCTCAGGAATCAGGTCATCATAATTCTTGTTTTATTATTTTAGATTTACAATAAAACTCATTATTAATATCAAGATAGTATGAACTCATTATTAATATCAAGATATTATGCATCATTATATTCAAACATCTTAGTATCTTAATACATGACAAAGTTTAATGCAATCTCGTGCAATGGGAATGATGGAATACTATGCTAGTGCATATTATAATCTCCATCTACCCTTATCTTTCTCCTAGGATAAATGATGCTTAACAAAGCATATAGGGCCACCAACAGCTCCATTTACGCTTACGGCGAACATTTATCTCAATATATCACAAGTCGAGAGTCATGTTATAACCTTATAGGTGTAAAACTCAGGAGAACTATATTACACCTCTTAACCCTTTTTATAATTAAAGAATCATGTTACGCCCTTGTAGTCTAGAGAAATCTTACAATAATGTCTCACGATTAATATCCCAACTTCAATGACTAATCTCTAGTCATATATATCGATAGATGATCATCCAATATTTTTAAAATCTCATTATCATTTTCTCAAAATTACTGGATTCTATCCATATATATAACTTATGTCTCGACACGTCAAAAATAATATTATGGCACTCTCGACCAACTAATAATCATAATACATCCAGATGGTAATACCCCAGCCCCAGTCCTAAGCATATGATATGCTCAATCATATAATATTTCATTAATATAGATTCTCACCAATGAAATATAGATTCTCACCACCATAGTAAAAGATGATATACTCAAAGCATTAATTTAACATCATATAAATTACTTAATTCATGCCCAAACATGTTTATTATACTATAAAATAAAGTTCTATCTCAAAAGGAATCAAAATAAGCAAAAAAGTAAAAATAGTATAGGTCATAGCTAGCTCGCGAGCAGCTCGAACCATAGGGCTCACCTCACACACTACTCAAACTCTCGAGCCTCGACGCAAATTTTGGATTTGTACCATAATAGATCATCTTCGGACTCCCTCAACCCAAATTTGACCTTTCCAAGTCTAGAGTTCAATAATATAAACATAAACGATCTCATGAACTCAAGAACAAACTACATAATAGAAAAATTTTTATACAAGATTGTCAACATATTTCACACGTTATGCATATATCTACACACACATATATATATTTATATATTGAAACATGTATTCTTCCGTCTATAAACAAAATCTAACATATCTATCTGTAATCCTAAAAGAAATTATTTTCTCTCTCATTTCATTCACTCCAATCCTATATGATATGCATATTTGATCTTCATTCCATTATTCCATTTTAGAAAAAAATTTGAAATTTCTTTATTTTCTTTTCTTCTATTCTCTTTTCTCATTCACAAAACATTTATTTAGTTATCCGATATTGCTAAAATACAATAACTTCACCTTTTGTTTTGCATATAAAATCATTAGAATTGTGATGTATAATGATAATATATGTAAATGAACTCATGAGTTGAAAAAAGAAATCCACTTGCTTAGGTTCCAAAGAAGGATAACCTTATTTTTAAGTTCAATATAATTGAATTTTAGAGCTCTAGAAAAAGATCCATTTGTTAATAAATTTAATATATTTTAACAATTTACATATTTCAAATACTAAAGGAATTAAATAAAAAAATAAAAGCAAAAATTGAATTAAATTAGAAAAATAAAAAATGCTTAAATAATAATTAGGTTATTGCTTTTATAATAACAACTCTTATATTTTTAAAATTTAAAAATGAGAAAAATACCAAAAATTAATTAGGTTCAATTGTAGTCATTTTTTATAAATTCTAATTTTAAATTTAAATCGGTCACATTAACTATGTTTTTTTTTTTTATTTTATGAAGCACATATAATTAATAATGTCTTAATATTTGAGTAGTTTTTATCAAATGAATCAAAAAACTATTCTCTAACCCTATGTAGCACTCTCATTCTTTCATTTTTTATTATATTTTAAAACCTTTTTTCTCTTTCTTTGATTTTTTGGTACTGTTTTTCCTCTTTATATAATTTTGAATATCACACAGTCAAACCTACTAATATCTAAAAACCATGCTATTCACAAAGATAATCACATATATAAGTCTTACCTATCTCAAATTTGATGAAACTAGAAAAATTAGAGAAAACCAAGTGTCTTCCTACCTTCACAAGCCCAAGCATGGGACAAACCACAAAAAATGAATACCATCACAGCAATCATGACATCGAAAATATCTAGATCTAACAATTTCTAACCTTTGACCTTGTTTTTCTTTCTCTTATTTCCCTCTCATTTCTCTCTCTTTCTCTCTTCCTCACGGTAGCAGCCATAAGAAACAAAAATAAAGAAGAAAAAGAATAAGAGGGAAAAAGAAAAAAGACAAAAGATGAAGGGGAAAAAAACGGGGTTGGGTCCCAAGACTAATTTCAAGTCCAATAACAACTCTTTCCAAATCCAGTCTAGGAAAATAAAAAAAAAATCTCTATCCGGACGAAACTTCATGTCCAAATATTTAAATAGTGTAAAATCTTAATAAATAACTAAAATTAAATATCCGATGTTACATTTACTATTTTACTCTAATTAATAATTGCATATTTTTTGTGGTAAAATTCTAACAAAGCGACTTTTGATAAATCAAAACATTTAAACTTTTGACAGCATTGTGATTTTCTTTTTTTTTGCATTGGAGAAAATATAAAAATTGATGGTTTTGCGTTTGTGTTATTTTATTTTATATGTTTCATAATTAAAATTAAAGAAATAGGAGTTTTTTGTGGAGCCCAACAGACCCAAAAGTAACGGAATGATTATATTGTAACAAATTGAATTCTCTTAAATGTTAAAAGACTTTGAAATACAATTTGATAAGATGTAATATTCAAGGAAAAAAAACTAAATTTTTCTTAGGATGAACGAGGATGAAGTTTGAAAATTCACGTGTACGGTGCTAGATATCCCAATCAATCAATCACATAAACAAGAATGTAGAAGGCGATATGTAAGGGAGGAAACCCACATAGGGAAACCTCAAAACTTTCACTAAAATCAAGTGTTGGTTACAAACTCAAAACTCTCGATAGATAAACTCCTCAACTCTAGACTTTATTTGACGTTTGCTCGAATCCTCGATTCACTGACTCCTCTAGTGAAAGCCCTCCGACTCCTCGAAGGCATAATACTGACTCCTTAGTAGCTCTGTTGAATCCATAGTATGCTGAATCCTCAGGAATCACGAACCACGAATCCGAACTCTTTCAGATTAAACTCTGAAGTACTGGAAAGCTTGGCTAAGCAATTTGAGAGAACTTTGAAACTATTTTTCTCACGTTCTAATGAATATTCTCTCTCTTTCTGGTTCTCTAAGAAACCTAGATATGTCCCTCTTTTTATATCATACAAAACCTAGGGCGAACAAGATTAACATCAGGAGAATCAAAGCTAAAATAGTCATCTCGTGGGAAGCTTGCACCCGTGTCTTCCCGCGGCCTTTCCTCGGTGATCCCGCATGGCCAAATCTGTAGGAGACTGTTCTCGGCTTTAGCCCGCGACTCAGAGCGTGCTTTCTATGGTCTACCTGCGTTATTGTTCGTCTGGCTCTGTTTAACTCGTTTTATACTTCTAAGAGTATTTGGATAACTTTCTTGAGACCTTTACACTTCTACTTGACTCAAGACTATAGTCTCATAGCTTACACCAGGTCTAAGCATTACAGAACTCTGTTTTAACTATGGATTTGCCAACTTTATAATTTTGTCCCTAACAATCTCCCCCTTTGGCAGTTCCATTTCAAAACTTAATAAACAAAATTACAAATGAAATCATCCTAAACTCAAGCCTTAGAAAGCAATGCAATGAGAAAATGTGTGCTGATTTTATACCTGTTTGCTACACACTTAAACAAACGAATCAAGGCATCATGTAGGAAAGAATAGTAATGAATGAAACATTAACAACAACCAAAAAAAAAAAAATGAACCAAAAAAAATTAACTAAACTCCCCCTCAAAGAAAATTAACTGAGCTCCCCCTCAATTTATTGAAGCTCATTCAACTAAGCAATCTCCCCCTTTTTGACATGAATTGACTAAAAAAAAATAAGATATGATGTATAATCTTGATCAATTTATTCCAGATTCTATTTTCCCCAAACACAAAATGAAACACAGTTTCTAATTTTTGTTTTCAACGTACATAAATAGCAATGAATAAGAATTTAAAGAATCACCTTACTATTTATGTCATAAGATGTTTACACATATCATACCAATGGTCAAATGCCTGTGCTGTGTGTGAAATGAAGTTTAAGAACAATCATGATCAATGCTTTTCACATACTCGCATGAACTTTAGTACATGCTCTTTTGGAAGTGCTCTTCGACTAATTTCTCCTCAATTCATCACTTTTCAATTATGCACCGATTTTTCAATTTATTCCCACCAAGTTTATTGAGAATTTTTTTTTCAAAATTTTTTAACTTTACTTGACGGCTTTCATAAACTTATGGGTAGGTAGCCATCTTCCTGTATCGTCTTACCTAGAGGGTGGTTATTTTGATAACCAACACGTCAACAGGCTAGCTACACTTTATCCCATTGGTAGCCCTTTCCAAGTGATTGAAATATCTTAGAGCAATCAATAGTCCAAAAGGAGAATTTATAAACACATTTGGGTGGTGATAAAATTTTTTATTAAGTCCAGACCTCAGTGTATTTACAATAGGCACACCACTACCATGATAAGGAACAATAAAACATAGGATTCAGGTTCATCAAGTAATTCAAATTCATGACCACTATGTAGATCAATAATTTTACTCCAATGATTTTGAAGTATGTATGAGGTAATAGATAATGCAAGAACATCACCAAGAATAACATCACATCAAAAAAAAAAATATTTTTATGTTTTTTAAAAAATATAAAAAAATCTAATCTACATAATTTCATTAAACTAGGAAAAAAATTTAACAATTACGCATAGCCTAGTTTATAAAAAAAACTGCCTCTAAGTATCAAGGCTCATCCATTCAACATCTTTAGGGGTGTGAGTGATATGTAAGTCACTCTTTCTAAACCAGATAGTTCTCATTTAGGGGGCTTGTTAGATTTTGGACCAATTGATTTTGAAAAAATTTTCTTTTTATTTTCCCTCACATGTAAGGTCTAGAATCAAAACATGACTCTTGGAACCTCAATGGACCAAAACTGTTTGACACTTGAAAATTAGGTCTCAAGAAATTCCTTGTGTCAACGTAAGATAAGGGTAATCCATATAATTTGTGGCAATTAGGTCTAATGTGACCTTTAATTCCATAATGATGACAAACAGGCACGAATTTAAAGTAGAATTGAAAATGCGTACCTTGAAACTTACCTTTAGGCCTTCGATAAAAATTTTGATGTTGGCCTTTCTTTGGTCCTCGCTTTTGGGGAATAAAAGATTGCTTTATTGGAGGAGGCTTTTTCTGCACACTTGAGGTGGTTTTAGCTTCAACCTTGACCTCTTGCTTACCAGTGTAGCCAAGTTCTCTCTTATCATTCGGGCTCTTTTGCACTCCAAGAATATCATCAAGATAGGAAGTAGCTGAATTCATCTTGGATTACATGGATTGAAACTTTGTATGGGCATCTTTCAATTCTTTATCTTTTTGCTCCAGTTTGGTCTTGAAAGTTGTTATCCATTTATCTTGAGTTTCTTTCTTGTTTCAAGACTCTCAAATTTCCCTTGTAATTCTTCTAGAGTTTTTTTCAAACTGTCTCTCTCCCTTTTTAACATCTTATTCTTCACAGTCAACTTTTTGTTTTGTTTGTAAAGTTTACGACAGTCTTGGTATAGCTATTCATACGTCTCTTCAACATTCACTTCTTCATCTGTATTTTCTTCATCTTCACTTTCAGAGGATATTTCTTTCTTACCTTTAGAAGATGAGGGCTCTGCAGAATTTAGCTCTAGCAATGAATGCAGTGAAATTCTCTGAAAAATCTTCTGAAGATGAGGAGGTACTAGACTGATCATCTGAATCATCAAGTGTTGCATTGAGTACCTGCTTCTTGCTTTTCTTGTTTCCATAATCTTGAGCTATGTGTCCATAACCCTGGCACTCGTAGCACTTCATAACCTTGGACTTGTTTTCCTTTTTCTTCTTCTCTGAAGATTTCTCTGTTTTAACTTTCTCGTTCTTCTTTGTCTTTTCATGCTTGCTATATTTCTTTTTCAAGAATTTTTTGATTTTCTTAGTATAGATAGCAATTTCTTCAGGGAAAGGAATCACATCATCACTACTTGAAGAGGGCTCGTCTTCTTTAATTGTTTTTAGGGCAACTCCTCTGGATTTTGGTTTAATCATGTTGACTTCAAATGTCTAAAGTGAGCTAACTAGATCTTCTACGCGCATTGCGTCAACATCCCTTACTTCTTCAATTGCAGTCACCTTCGCCTGAAAAGTAATGGGGAGAGAGCGAAGGATCTTTCTCACAATTTTATTGTTGGGAATTGACTCTCTCAAGTTGAAACTCGAGTTGACGATATCACAAAGTTTAGCATAAAAATAATCAAACGTATCGTCTTCTGACATCTTTAAGTTTTCAAATTCTGAGGTTATTTTCTGCAATTTTGACTTTTTCACTGTAGAATTACCTTCATGTGTTAACTCAAGAATTTACTAGGCTTCTTTGGCTATCTCACAACTTGATATTCTCCTGAATTCATTAGCTGAAACAGCACAAAAAATTACACTCAGGGCTTTGTAGTTCCATTCCGCTCTTTCTTGCTCTGCCCTAGTCCAAGTATCCATAGGTTTTTCTACTGTCACATTGTCAACTGTATGTGTTGGTTTTAACCAACCGTTTTCAATTGATAGGCATATGTTGACGTTTAAGGGGATTAAGTGAGCCCTCATACGAACCTTCCAATATGGATAATCGGTGCCGTCAAACCACAGAGGTCTAGTGCTTGAGCCACCTTCTCTTGGGGGATCCATCTAACCAGAAATCAAGATCTCATTTTGCTGGCAAAAACATGCCTACTCTGATACCAATTGAAAATTCACGTATACTGTGCCAGATATCCCAATCAATCAATAACATAAATAAGAATGTAGAAGGTGATACATAAAGGAGGAAACCCACACAGGGATTTCACTAAAATCAAGCTTTGGTTACGAACTCAAAACTCTTGATATATCGACTCCTCGACTCTATACTCTATTTGACATTTGCTCGAATCTTCGATTCACCGATTCCTCTAGTGAAAGCCCTCCGACTTCTCGAAAGCATAATACTGACTCATCAGTAGCTCTGTTGAAACCACAGCGTGTTGAATCCTAAGCAATCGCGAACCACGAATCGGAACTCCTTCGGATTAAACTTTGAAGTACCGGAAAACTTGGCTAAGCAATTTGAGAGAACTTTGAAACTACTTTTCTCACGTTCTAATGAATATTCTCTCTGTCTCTGGCTCTCTATAAAACCCTAGATACGTTCCTATTTTTATATCATACAAAACCTGGGGCGAACAGGATTAACATTAGAAGAATCAAAGCCAGAATAGTTACCTCGTGGGAAGCTTGCACCCGCGGTCTTTCCACGGCCTTCCCGTGGTGAGCCCGGACGGCCAAATCTATAAAAGACTGTTCTCGGTTTTATCCTGTGACTTAGAGTGTGCTTCCTATGGTCTTCCTGCGTTATTGTTCGTCTGGCTTTGTTTAACTTGTTTCATATTTTTAAGAGTATTTGGATAACTCTCCTGAGACCTTTACACTTCTTCTTGACTCAAGACTGTAGTGTCTTAGCCTACACTAAGTCTAAACATTATAGAACTCTGTTTTGACTATGGATTTGCCAACTTACAATTTTGTCCCTAACAAAATTGTTCAAATATTTGATGATTAAGTCCATCTAAACATACAATTGTATTCGTTTGGTAAAAGGCACGTCGATCATGAACTTTACCAAAAAGTTAACCAACAATTCAAACTTGTAGCCGTCCATGCCTGCAACATTTGAACGTTAATATTATCTAAGACGATGACATACTTTTTTCTCTCACCCTATATAAGTATGTGCATGAACCTAGACCTCATTTCACGTCAAATTTGCCAAAATTCAACGCTTACATAAACACTGGATTATTCTTCTCTAAGACTCATATAATGCTTACAAAAGTTTATCAAACGTTATGGTATACCATTAAAAAATTACTGTTCATCTAATTAATATTCATTTACGATTGTTGTATTCATACATATCTGCATTCAGATGCATACGCTTGAAACCTAAACTATGTGAACTCTTCAGATAGGGTATCTTCGATTAATGGGTAGTACCATGAAAGATAAAACAGGTAGAATCGTGTGGTAATTATTAAAATTGAATAAATTATGAAATTATTGTTTTTAATTAAAATTATTTATTCAGTGTTAGTTGGTGAGATGTTTATATAATAAAATCAGACGGTTTTTGAAAATTTTCTTTCCATAAATTAAAACCTAATGGTCAAGAATTATTATTATTTTTTCATTAATTTCTGTATTTTTTTACTATTAGCTCAATTCTTATTTTAATAGACTCCACTGCCATCTATCTTATGAAATATTTGAGTATAATTTAATTTTATCATATTTCAAGGGTCCGCATCATATGCAAATCAAAACCACCAACTTAAATTCTGTCCAATTATAATTTTTATAATGTTAAATATTCCAAATTAAAGTATTATAATTTGTATTTTTTTATGATGCTTATCAAAAAGTAATTCAAGGAAGAGACCAAAAAACATATACTAACTATTAGGATCTAAAGTTTTAGAAAAAAATTAAAAATCATGAATTATCATAATTTTTTTGATTTGAACTTTTGTCCAAAGTTTAAACTAATAGAAAACTTAATCATTCGGTTCATGAGTACCATAAGTATGGTTATTACTAGTATAATAATAAGATATGTGATATAATAGTATATAATTTTAAATCTTTAAAGCTTAATGTATAATTAACCAGGCATAGAGATATGTAATATACATAACCCTATAATATTGTATATAGCGCACTTTCAAGGGTAGATAATCTAGCTCGGAATTAAAGTCCAAAGCAGAAAAACATCGGATACGATGGATCCTATGGATCACTAATTCAGTTCTCAAAACCTAATACCCTACCAAACATGTACAACCAAAGGCCAATGTATGCAGAGACCATGTAAAATCTCGACCTCGAACCTCTACTAATAATTCGAGCTGAGTTTGATTGAATAAAAAACTCACCTTAGTTTGCTCTAGCCCCAGACTAATACAATACTACGAGAAAAATAACCAAAATATCAAACAGCATAATGTGGAAGGATTGGGTGCTTATCCTTATAAAGTGTTCAATAATTTTAAAATTGTCGTCATCATATAATTTTGATTAAAAATTTTAGTAATTTCTATTTTTTCTTAATAAATAACATTTTCTCTCTATATACAAATATGCAAAATGTCAAGAACATTGTGAAAAGAACGGGTGTCTATAATTTTAAAATATTTAAACTTATTAAGTGTTCAATAAATTTAAAATTTCCATCGTTCACATAATTTTGTGTAGCAGTTTTAGCATTTTTTTGTTAAATAAAATAACATTTTCCCTTCATATAAGAGTATACCCATACATGACATGAGTCAGGACCATCTTGATAAAGAAAACACCACTGTTGTTCAAAGTTTGTTGAAGTGATCGGACACCTTCAACAAGAATACAACGAAATTCATTAACAACTAAATCCATACGTATAAAATAATTGAAGGGAGTCAATTGACTTAATACGTGGGGAATAATTAGTGCAACCCATGCAGAAGCAAACCCTGTATTTATGACAAGTGATTGCCTTGGTTCCAGCTAGCATATTATGTAAGGAGGCCCTAATTTTCTAGATATGGATGACGAACGACATTAAACAAATATATCTAATCAGTGCAACAGCAGCAGCAGAAACAGCAACAGCAACAGAAAATCACTATTTGTGTTAATTCTAGGCTTAATTAAATTTTGATCCCTAGCATTTCGAGATGGGACAAATGTCAGATTTTACTTGTACGTTTAATGATATTTCCATGTATGTTACATTCATTTTTTTTTTTTTTCCAAAACACTTTATCATGTCACACATATATGATATTAAGGTGTCTTGGAGACACCAAGCGGGGGGGCGGAGGACGAACTAGCTTATCCTTCTGTATAAAGGACAAATTCAAGACTTTACAGTTGGATCGGCAAAGTTGAAATATTATGATTTATGAATAAAGTGAGCTATTAAAAAAATAAAAAAATAAAAAAAAATAAAAGAAGAAGAAGAATTAAGAGGACGATCCTCAAGAGATAATCAAATTTTTTTCTAGAATTATATTAAACCGCTAAAGATTTTTTTGAAGCTTGGGAAGCAATAGCCCCCTTCGACCTCTATGGACCCGTCTTCATTAATATGTACTCTTTATTAAATAATCCCTCCTTAAATCCGTTTGTATTTATATACACTCTTTATTAATTTTCATTGCATTGCTACGTCATTTTTAATATGTATCAAAATTTTATCATGATTTTTTTGATA
>QLOD02000013.1:15889269-15900369 GCA_003260245.2 Sideroxylon spinosum | reverse complement strand
AAAGTGAAAATTCATTACAAGGCTACATATTTAAGGTATAAAAAATAAAATAAAATAATTTATAAATTTTTAATTTATACAGTGTTATGAAAATGAATCACTTTCAGAGGTTTTTAAAATTTTTCTAAATTTTTCATCTCATTTCAGTCGTCAAACACACCCATATTCAATGTCATTAAATAAATAGTTAGTTGCTGAAAAGTTGACTTTTTATATTCAGGAAGAAAAAAAGTTAACTTTTTAGTAGTTAGGTTTTTTAACTTTTTGTTAATTTGGTATTTTTGTCCTTGAAAATTTTAAAATGTAATAAAATATAAGAGAATAAATTTAATAATTTTAAAAAAAATGTAAAAAGCTCAGCTACTAGCTACAAACGCCAAACGATGCCTAATTGTGAAATTCACGTTAGAACTTGTGACAAAGCGTTGGTATTTTAAGACCCTAAAATAGATTTTCATTGCAAATTCTCTTCAGTCCCTCAGAAATTTCTATATATATTTTTTATTATATTTTATTTTTTATATTTTAAAATTGGAAATATTATTTTTCTCATATAATTTGACGCGATTTTTTAAAAATAGATTATTGTAATTAAATTATGTTATCCACGCCAACTCTTCTACAGATATTCTAAAATATAATAAAAATTTTATTTTTCTATTTAATAAATTTTTATTTAACAGTATTTTACGTCAAATGGTCTAAATTTGTTCTCTACCATAAATTTCATTTATCTTTTCTTCTGATAAAAGTCAACAACTGTATCACTCAGCCAATAATTGAGACAGACAGAGGAAATGGAACAGCTGCACACTGCGGTGTTACTCCAATTTTATGATATAATAGCCATGTTAAAGCATTTGCATCCGTAAATACAAATTTGTAGCTAAAATACAGATCAAAAAAAATTCAAATTTTGACAAAAAAATTAAAATAAAATTGTATTAGAATCTTAAAGTGGGGTTTTAAAGTCCAGATTGGTAGAAATGAAACTTTACTTCTAAAGGCTCACTGCCAAGTCTGTAATGATGAAATATTTATAAGCCGATGTCTCGAGTAAGATGTGCTCTTGGTCATCTTTCGTTGAGCTCGAAGTTTCGAGCAGAATGCGACCTGCTTACAGGCTCCTCCCAATTTCAGTGTGCCTGCAAACTTCACTGTTTGAGGTTATAGGCTATTCGATCCCTCGGCCAAGCTACGACTTGGTACTTGATGGCTTTACAATTTGCTCGATAGGAAGAACTGGCACTACCTTGACACACTTGTTTCGGGTGTCATTTTTAGGTACGGTGTTCATTTTAACATTATAAAATCTCTATTCTGTGTATTTATTTATTTATTTATTTATTCATTTATTTATTATTATTATTATTATTTTTTTTTTTTTTTTTTTGGGAGACGAATGCAATTTCATATCTACAGTCGTGATGGCCAACCTCTCGGAACTGAATTTTGGCATTTTAGTCCTGAATTCTTATCTTTTCTATTTTTGGACATTATTTTCAATTTGGTAATTATGCTAAGATTTTTTCAAGGTCGTTGGGCGATATTAATTTCTATTTATAATTTATAATTTTTATTTTTAAATTAAAATATAAATGGTAATAGTATTACTAAATAATTTCATTTCCACTTGAAATCAAATAAGACTAACAAAGAATTTACAAAAAAAAAAAAGAGAGAGATAGAATTAATATTTTTACGCTATAAAAATTAAGTATAAAGACTCTTTGCAGTTGCTTTTCAATAAAAATTTTATAAATTGAAAAAAATTAAATCTGTAAATAAAAATTAATAAGAGGAAAAGTATTTGGTGCAATTATTTTTTAACCATTTTTTGATTTCTTATACTGTGTCATGCCTCTAACCTAAATATTCGGGACGGACGGTATGAAAATATGAGAACTGATTTAAATGAAATAAAAATTTGATCCTAAATCAATTCATTATGAATAATAATAATAACAATCGAATCATCTAATATCATTATGAATAATAATAATAATAATCGAATAATCTAATATCATCTTTCATTTCCATTTAAGCATAGTTTTAAAGTACATTTACCTCACTTACAAAATTTTATAATCCAATTGATCATCATCTTCGATAATGACATCAAGACCTATATAATCAGAACAAATATATGTAATTATATTGATCTCTCTAAAAATCATGACATTATAAATATAGATATTAGAACCATACTATGAGTCCTACAGTTTATAATACTAATAACCTAACTCTCAGTTAAAGAGTAATAACACAAATATTATCATACGTAGTTTAGATTGGACTTAGACTACTAAATCTAAGTTGCCTATGTATCTCACATTGGGAATCAGACCGCTATAGTTCCTAACTCTATTGTTCAATGTTTATATACTTAACCCTTTATCAACAATCACATATTAAACATCGTTATAATTAGCAACCTTATGATATCAACACATAACAATAATATATGCAATCTCATGCAATGAGCAATGATGGAAATTGCCAATGTATATTTTTAAAACTCCATCTACTCCCAACCTTATCCTGGGACAGGTGACACTTAATCAAGTATACGATATCACCAACTACATCGTTTACACTTACGGTGAATGTATATCTCAATATATATCACAAGTGGGAAACCGAGTTACACCCCACAATCTATCCAGTCAGTCCGGCCACCAAAGACTGATGCCTAATTCCTGGTTTTGTTTTCAACAAAATCCAACTCAAACTTTTCCGCAAATCACCCATGTAAGACTCAATCTTTACAATAACTCATATGTGAACATTTAAACACTTAAATCACAAGTTTCTACAATATTTAATTGAAGAATAACTCAAATACATGTAAGATCTTCACATTTTTATGCATATATATACCCACATTCACATATACATATATATACATAAATCTCATTATATTCAACCAAATCAAGTACATATATACATTAAAAGCATCCTAACAACGTCTGAAACACAAATATAAATCCCACATAGCTCGAATCCGAAGAGAGAATTAGAAAAATAAAGAAAACGTAGTTGAGCTTCCAACCTTCCAAAGCCAATTTCTCCCAACTTGGCCAGATCACCGAAAACGATTACCATCACGACGTTCACAGAATACTACCCAGATCCCCTGGTCTTCCTTCCTAGAACACATTTTCTCTCCTTGCTCTATCTCTCTCTCTTTCTTTTCTCCTCCTTCTACCAGTTGCAAGAACCACCCAAGAAAAAAGAGAAAGAAAGAAAAAAGAAAAAGGAAAAAAAAGATGATATAATGGTTGGGCCCTTGGCTTAATCCTCCAACCTAAGACCACTTCAGGCTAAACTCGGCCCAGGAAAAATAAAATAAATCCAACTAAACATACTCAATTTTGGTCTAATTATTTTATTAGCCCAAAGTAACACATAAATAGTCAAAAATAAATACCGAGTATTACATACTGCATAGCACATAATGCCACGTGTATATACCTAACTCTGGTAATATCAAAACCTTTTTTGTAGTTGTTTCTTTTTACTATTGTAGATATATTCTATTTGTTGATGGAGTAGGCAAATGTTGATGCTCCTAATGGATGGAGCCATGTGTCAAACTTATATGCTGACCAATTAATTGTTCAGTCTGATAAATTTAATATTTTTGTCTCACTTTTGTCACTTACTAATTTCTTTATTTTTTATTTCAAATAGAGTATTTAACGAATTTGTCAAAGTGGATTTTATGTAATCTGTCTAATTATTCTTAATTGGATTTGACAAATTTTGTTGGGTATCATTCCTATTAGAGTGTCCTAACTTGTGGGCTGTATTTTAGCCCAATATAAATCCAAAAGGGCTTCCCTAGTTATCATATAACCTAAAGAAAATAGCCAAAAAAAAATGCTACCAATAGTGAAGAAAAAAGTAGAAAATTCAACAAGTTTTTTGTCACGACACAGTCTTTATCAAACAGTGACTTAGAGAGATTGCACTGTTGGATCAAGCTGATTTTTGGATATGTTGTTTAAACTTATTTTTCTACAAACAAAACAGTCAAGATTGAAAACAGAGGTCTATAGATTAGTCTGTTTTGAACAAAACTAGGATTGCTTATTTGGGGAGTATTTTTCTTACTTTGTTCTTGTTATTCCTTTGTTGTTACCAATACTTGTCCTTAGGGATAGTTGTTGAAAGGATAGTGATGTATACATAGAGATATATCTAGAGAGAATTCATTGATTGTGCGCATTATCAAACATAGTGAAAGAGATATGGGCTCATTGCCTTATGGCATTTTTTTACTGAGAGAGATTTGGGCTTATTCACTCACCAATGTTCTTAACTAAAAAACCCAAGGGCAAAAGTGATAAATAGTGGATTTTGTTGCATAGGCAAGTATATGGTTATATTCATCAATGGATAGATGATAATGTCTTGAATCATATGAGCTCAGAGATTCATTCTTGTATCCTTTTGTCCAAACTTGAAGAGTTGTATGCAAGGAAGACAGGAAATAATAAGTTACTTCTAATCAAGCAAATGTTGTCTTTGAAGTATCAAGATGGTTTACTCGTGACTAACCACTTGAACAATTTTCAACGAATCATTATTCAGTTGGCCACGATGAATCTTAGATTTGATGATGAGATATAAAGGTTGCGGCTTCTTGATACTTCGCTAAACACTTGGGAGATGTTTAGAACATCATCTGTAACTCTACTCCAAATGATATTATCTCGATGGATTGGGTGAAAATGAGTGTGATGACTGAAGAGATAAGGCGCAAGTCATAAGATTATTCTTCACATTTTGAAGTGCTAGTTACTGAATTGAGGGTGAAGAGACAAAGCTGAGGTTCTGGTAATCGTGGTACACCACGTGGGGCGTCGAGGAAGTAGGCAAATGTTGAATGCTACTATTGCGGGTTAAAGGGTCATATCAATATACATTACCAAAAGTTAAAAAAAGAGAACAAGAACAATGAGGATGATAAGAGGAAGGTTACAATAATGATAATGTTAATATTGTTGATGATATTGCATGTTGTTTGTGATAGTGTTGTTGAGAATGTTAATTTATCTTGTAATGAGATGGATTGGGTTTTGGATAGTGGTGATAGTGGTGTTTCTACCTATGCTACATCACGACGAGATATTTTTATGACTAACGAGGTCGGTGATTTTGGCATTACTCGTTTGGACAATAGTGGTCAAGAAAAAGTTGTCGAAATAGGAGATGTTTGTGTTGAGACCAGTAACTGCACTATACTAGTTCTCAAAGGTGTTAAGCACATTCTAGATCTTTGCTTCAATCTTTTTATCTATTGAAAAATTGGACGATGAAGGTTATTACAATTCCTTTTGGGGTGATGAATGGAAGTTCAAAAAAGGATTAGTGGTTATTACGAAAGGAAAGAGTCATTCAAACTTGTATATGATTCGGACCAGGATTTTCAAGTGTTACGTCAACACTTTTGAAAATGATAGTTCCTTCGAGTTTTGGCACAAGCATTTGGGTCATATGAGTGAGAAGGGTTTGGCTATTTTGGCTAAGAAGAATGTTTTGTTTGGGGTTTTGAATGCACAATTGAAGAAATGTTCACATTATCTGGCCAGCAAATAAAGGCGAGTATCAATTAGATCATCCGCACCTATGAAGAAGTCAGAAATGCTTGACTTAATACATTCCAATGTATGTGAGCCGATGAAGATGAGGTCACTTCATAGTGCATATTATCTTGTGAATTTTATTAATGACCATTCTCAAAAAATTTAGGCTTATACCATCAACACGAAAGATCAAGTGTTAGATACCTTCAAGTTGTTTCAAGCATTGGTTGAGAGAGAAACCGAAAAAAAGTTAAACTCTGTCCAATAGATAATGGGGGAAAACACATTAGATCTTTTAATGACTATTGCCAAGAGTAAGGTATTCATCTCCAAAATTCACCTCTGAAAACACCACAATTGAATGAGTTGGTAAAAGAATGAATAAGACTTTGGTGGAAAATGTGAGGTGTTTACTTTCAATAGAAAAGTTACCGAGATACTTTTGAGATAAAGCATTGAATACGGTTGCTTACACCATGTGTACCTTTGAATTTTGATGTGCCAAACTATGTTTGGAGTGGTAAAGATGTCTTTTATGACCATCTTTGGGTATTTGGATGTATGGTTTATGTGCATGTTCCCAAAGACGAGAGGTTAAAATCAAATAATAAGACTAAGAAGTGTGTGTTTGTCAGGTAAGGGCTTGATGAGTTTGGATATCAATTTTTTTGATCTAGTGGACAGGAAGCTTGTCCATAGTAGAGATGTTATATTCATGGATGTTTATACCATTAAGGATATTGATAAGGTAGAGGAAGATGTTCTTACTTCGAAAAATAAAGAGATGGCTGCTGTGGATCCAGTTTCAACTATTCCCACCCTAATGGTTACCCATAATGTTCCGATTGAAAATCAAGGTATGGATTTACATGTTGATAATTCTTCAAATCCTAATGATTTTGTTAATATTGATTCTACGGTTCATACTAGTGTCGAAATGATATTGGGCAAGTGAATGAAAATGTTGAGAAACCCATTGTTTCTTATGAAATGAGACAGTCTACCCGTGATAAATGTCTTTCCGTTTGGTACCCATCAAATGAGTATGTGTGTCTTACCGACAGGTGAGAACCCGAAAGTTTCAAAGAAGCAATGGAATATGGAAAGAAAAGAGAATGGATGGATGCCATAAATAAAGACGAGGTCACTTCATGGTGCATATTATTTTGTGACTTTTATTGATGACCGTTCTCGAAAAATTTGGGCTTATACCTTGAAGATGAAACATCAAATGTTAGATACTTTCAAGTTGGTTTCAAGCATCAGTTAAGGGGGAAATCGGGGAAAGTTAAAGTATATGTGAACAAATAATGGGAGAGAATACATTAGGCCTTTCGATAAGTATTGACAAGAGCAAAGTATTCGTCATCAAAATTCATTTCCGAAAACACCACAATTGAATGAGTTGGCTGAAAGAATGAATAAAACTTTAGTGGAAAATGTGAGGCGTTTACTTTCATAAGAAAAGTTGCTAAGATACTTTTTGGGTAAAGCATTGAGTACAATCGTACATGTGTTAAATCTTACACTATGTATGCCTCTGAATTGTGATTTGCTAAATCGTGTTTGGAGTGGTAAAGATGTCTCTTATGACCATCTTTGGGTATTTGGATGTATGGCTTATGTGCAAGTTCCTAAAAACGAGAGGTCAAAATTAGATGACAAGACTAAGAAGTGTGTGTTTGTTGGGTATAGGCTTGATGAGTTTGGATGTCAATTCTTTTGATCTAGTTAATACGAAGCTTGTCCATAGTCGAGATGTCATAGTTACGAATTCTCATACCATTAAGGATATTGATAAGATGGAGAAATGTGTTCCTACTTCCAAAATTGAGGAGGTGGTTGATGTGGATCCGATTTTAATTGTTCATGCCCAGTGGTTGTCGATGATGTTCCAATTGAAAGTCATGGTATGGATTTACATGTTGATAATCCTTCAAATCTTAATGATTTTGTTGATTTTGTTAAAGAGTATCTGAACAGATAATGGGGGAGAATACATTTGGGCCTTTTGATGAGTATTACCAAGACAAAGTATTCATCACCAAAATTTACCTCTGAAAACACTACAATTGAATGAGTTGGCTGAAAAAGTGAATAGGAATTTCGTGGAAAACGTGAGATGTTTACTTTCACAGGCAAAGTTACCAAGATACTTTTAAGGTAAAGCATTGAGTACGGTTGTGCATGTGTTGAATCTTACACCATGTGTGCCTTTGAATTTTGATGTGCCAAACTGTGTTTCAAGTGGTAAAGATGTCTTCTATGACCATCTTTGGGTATTTGAATGTATGGCTTATGTGCATATTCCTAAAGACGAGAGGTCAAAATTAGATGACAATACTAAGAAGTGTGTGTTTGTCGGGTATGAACTTGATGAGTTTGGATATCAATTTTTTCAATCTAGTTAAGAGAAAGCTTGTCCATGGTTCAAATGTCATATTCATGGATGTTCTTACCAATAAGGATATTGACAAGGCGAGAAAGGTGTTTCGACTTCCAAAAATGAAGAGATTATTGATGTGGATCTGGTTCCAATTGTTATAACCCTAGTGGTTGCTAACGATGTTCCAACTGAAAATCAAGGTATAGATTTACATGTTGATAATCCTTCAGATCCTAATGATCTTGTTGATTTGATTCTAATGTTGAAACTAATATTGAAAATGATATTGAGCAAGTGAATGAAGATGTTGAGAAACCTATTATTTCTTATGAGCCGAGACGGTCTACCCATGATACACATTTTTCGGTTCGGTATCTATCAAATGAGTATGTGTGTCTTACAGACAGGAAAGAACCTGAAATGTTTAAAGAAGCAATGGAATATGAAAAGAAAAAGGAATGGATGGATGCCATAGAGGATGAAATATAATCCTTTCGTGAGAACCTTTGACTTGTAAACTTGGGGAAAGAAAGTTTTGAAAAATCAATGAGTGTGCCGTTTTTTAAACAAGATGAGCATACTTCACAACCTTGATACAAAGCTCAGTAGATATGAAATGCTTCACTCAAGGAAAGGGAATTAACTTCGAAGAACTATTTTCTCCTATAGTAAAAATATAATCCATACAAGTGGTGCTCGGGTGAGCCACTAGTCTTGATCTAGAGGTTGAACAAATGGATGTGAAAGCGACTTACTTTCACAGGCATCTACAACAGAAGATTTATATAGAGCAACCAGAGGGTTTTCAAGAAAAAGCAAAATAATGCTAAGTTTAGAAATTAGTTTACGAATTAAAACAAGCACCACGACAATGGTGTCAGAAGTTTAATTCGGTGATAATTCAACATGGTTACAAGATGATCAAGGTAGAACATTGTTTTTTTGTAAAAATTCTTCGATGGTGATTTTATTATTCTTTTACTCTATGTGGATAACATGTTAATTATTGGGAAGAACATTTCAAAAATTAAAAAGTTAAAAAAGACTTTAAGTAAGTCCTTTGCTATGATGGATTTTGGAATCGACACGGAAAATCTTTGGCATTCAAGTCATTCGTGATCGAAGAGCTAAGAAGTTGTATTTGTCACAAGAAAAGTACACTAAAAAAGTTCTTTGCCTATTTTGCATGGACAAAGCTAAGCGGTAAGTGTTTCTCTTGCTACCCATTTTAAGCTTAATTATGAGCAGGGTCCATCTACGGATGATAAAAAGTTGAATATGAAGAATTTTCCATACTCATCTGCAATTGGTAACTTAAAGTATTTTATGGTTTGTACTAGACCCGACTTTGCACATACCGTTGGTATAATGAGTCGTTATCTTTCAAATACAGGAAGACATCATTAGGAGGCCATGAAATGAGCGATGAGTTATCTCCGAGGAACGTCAAATCTTAGATTAATTATAGGATATGAGAATCCTATGTTAATAGGTAGATTTGGATTTTTTAGGGAACTTGGATGATCAAAAATTTACTTCAGGGCATTTGGTGACTTTTGTCAGGGTAATCGTGGCTTGGCAATTTAAATTGTAAAAGTGTGTTACACTTTCTACTACTTTGGCCGAGTTTTATAGCTGCTGTGGAGGTGACGAAAGACTTGTTATGGTTGTAGAATTTAACAATAGTACTTGGGTTGAAATAAGAAGGTATGATTTATTTTATGATAATCAAAGTGCAATTCATCTAGCGAAAAATTATTCTTTTCACTCAAGGTTGAAACATATTGGTGTTCGCTACGATTGGATTTGTGATGCATAGATGCTAGGTTCTTGGAACTTGCAAAAATTCACACTAATGATAATGTTTTGAATATGTTGACAAAGGTGTTGTCGAGGAAGAAGTTTGAGTTTTGTCAAATGATTGCCGGATTGGCAATGCCCTCTAACTAGTCAGTCGAGTGAGTTTCTTAGGTATTCTTCCTATTGGAATGGCCTAACTTGTGGGATTTGTTTTAGGCTCAGTATAGAGCCCAAAAAGGCTACCCTAGTTATCACATAACTTGGAGAAAACAGCAAAAAAAAAAAAAAAAATATTGTCGAACGGTGAAGAAGAAAGCAGAACATTTAGCAAGTTTTTTTTTTTTTAATCACAACATAATCTTTATCAAATAATGATTTAGAGAGATTACACTGTTGGATCGAACTAATTTATAGGTATGTTGTTTACAACTCATTTTTCTACAATCTAAATGGTAGAGATCGAAAAAAGAGGTCTTTAGATTGGTCTATTTTGAACAAAACCAGGATTGTTGATTTTGGAAGTATTTTTCTTACTTTGTTCTTATTGCTACCAAAACTTTGTTCTTGAGGATAGTTATTGAAAGCATAGTAAGGTATACATTTAGATATATCTAGAGTGAACTCATTGATTGTACCTGTTATTAAATATAGTGGAAGAGATTTGGACTTGTTGCCTTGTTAGGTTTTTACTTTTCTCATTGGAGAGGTTTTTCGCTCTACTAAATTATTGTGCATTGTTGATTTTCTAACTCCTTATTGTTCTTTTGTAATTTACACTGGATTATTGGGAGAGCTGTTTATTTTTAGTTTTAGTTGCACTGCTCTCCCATTAGATTTGAGACGGATTGATTTGAAATTTTAACTAAAAAAATAAAGAAATTGAAATGGTAATAATAAGTAAAATAAATAAATAAATGATTTAAATAATAACAATTATTAATTAGATGAGAATTCTATCATTTAGGCCTTGTTCGGTCAATAAAAAGAAATTAAAAAATTACAAAAAGTTTGTATTTTTTTCCAATCAAATTTTACCACATATCACTTTTATATCAAATGTTTATACATTTACTGTAACTTTTTATTAATTTTTTTTCTAACCAAACATCCCTTAACTTCCTAATCATGATCTCTCGGTTGGTATTCGATGGGACCAATCACACCAACTAATTTGTTGAAAAAAATATGGACTTTTGTTCATGATGACCCAATCTTTTTATTACTGAATTTTTTGATTGATTCCTCTAGTCAAGCTTTTGTCTTTCTGAGATGGAATCATTATTACATTTTAGTATTGAAGAATGGTCCTCTCTCGAATTTCTT
>QLOD02000013.1:15825787-15848547 GCA_003260245.2 Sideroxylon spinosum | reverse complement strand
CAAACGAAAAACCCTTCCCCCCCCCCCCCCCCCAAAAAAAAAAACTTATAACTACGTTAATATTTGTGGTAAATTACCTACCAGAAAGATATTTATACTATATTAATTAATGAGTAGAAGTTAAGAGAATTCAAGTTTCAAGAGGAGTTGGATTCCCTACAATTTCTTTCTTTATTATTTTTCTATTCTAGTAAATCTCAACCGTCTATTCTGAAAATATAATTTTTTATGGATCCCATCATATTATCTTTCTCACTTTAATTTATATATTGAAATTATCTCTACATTTATTACAAATTAAGTTTGTATTTTCAGTTTTTAAATGAAAATAAATAATTAAAATTTACAGGATCAGAAAAATAATAGAAAAAGAAATTATAGAAAAGCTAAGTCCGTTCTAAAATATACATTATGTACAGGTATCTACTTCCATATAAAAATAAATGAATGCAAGATTTTATAATATGTTACTAGAGCACTGTGCTAAGCAATCTGAAAGAGTAGTAGTATAAATAAACGAGTAAATTTATAGATTTGGCGAAGTAAAGAGAATTCGAGTTCTAAATATACATTATATCTACCTACAAACATAAATAAATGAATGCAAGATTTTATAATATGCAGTTGGAGCACTGTGCTAAGCAATCTGAAGCCATTCCTACTATCCTATTATTATTATTATTTTTCTTTTTTGTTGGCATTAATTAATGTTACCCTTTACACTCTATTTATTTTTTTTCTGTATGTATATGCAGTGTGTTTTTAGTCTACATATGAATAGTTTGCCTAAAAGTTAATAAAAAAAAATTTCGATATTTATTGAGGGTATTGCTTACTTGTCACATCGTCAAATTGAATAAACCAACCAAATTAACGGAAAAAAAATAAAAATGGTAGATCTTTCGATCAAAAGTCCAAACCTTATTGACGAAAGTCCCCATTGTTTAAAAGGTCTAGATTTAAGTGATTTTTATCCATGACATATATAAGATATATAATATTATATGCTAAAGGAATGTTATTCTATTCTTTTTTTTCCCCTCCTAATTTTTAATTTTATGTGGCATATTCTAACACTTTTCATTATATATATACATATATATTTATTATTTTTTGAATTAGATACTTCCTCTTCTTAATTTTTTTAATGCTTTCTTTTCTCATTTATAGAACCTTTACTTCTTTTATCTCACATCTGAAGATGACCGGAATTTTATTTTTTCTTTTATCCAAAAAATCATTAGAATTGTAGAATGTCTTGATGTTAATTAATGTGAAATGAGCTTACAGGTTGCCTATTAGTTCACTATAATTGTAAATATGTATATATTTTAAATGAATTAAAATTAAAACTACAAAAGAATACCTAAATAATAATTAGGCTTGAGAAAAAGTTTAAATATCATTCAATATATATTTAGTTAAATTTAAAGAAATAACTTCTCTTACTATAAAATAAAATTAGAATTTTTAAAATTAAAAATATAAAGAAAAATGCCTACATATTAACTATGCTTGGCTGTAATTTAAAAAAAAAAAAATACTAATTTTAAAGTTAAATTGGTCGTATTGACTATTCGAACTATTCTTATGCCTAAATATTATTAATTTTAAATTTAATAATACTTGGTATTTAATTTATTTTTATATAGCACAGCACAAGATTAATAATAATAATGATATTTTTTATTTGAGTTAACTTTATAGAATCAATCAAAAAATTATTTTGTACAATTAAGATGAATATTATTTTTAACTCAAGTTAATTTTACAAAACTCAGTCAATATTTATAAAAATAAATAAAAGCATATATTAAACTTGACAAACATTCTAGATATAAATAAAAATAAAAATTAGACCGGTGAGGTATATTTGAGATTTAATATATATTCTAAATTAAGCTTGATTTTTAGGATTGGAATAAAATGGAATTTGTAAAAATTTAAATTTTTAATACTCCTATAAAATTTGATTTTAGTTAATTCTATCAACTTACTAAAACTCTCACATAAAAATATAAATTAAAAAAACTATATTATTAAATATTATGTAATTTTATTAAATATATTCTACAATATATTTAAAAATTAATTTTTATTAATACAAAATGTTCTATAATCTCGTAGATTGCACGAATAGCATTAATAAGAAAAAGAACGTACGAGTGCGTAGAGTGCCCAACCCGACTAGTGGACCACAGCCCAACACACAGTTAGCCCTCAGGAGCATTACGAACGACAACTTTGTTTAACTTTCATATGTTCCTTTCAACGTAGGTTATTTGTTCATACGTATTTACGTAACTCGAGGCCAAATCACACGTTAGGAGGTCGTTGATATGCTCTTTATAACAGGGGTGAACTATCTACTCCTTATAGTTGTATCTTGTACTTTATTTTATTTTTTTATTAATTAAAATTACATAATTATTTATTTATTTTATATATGTTTTACATACTTATAATAATGTTATGAAAATTCTTATACAAAAACTCAATCCAAGATATAATTATAATGTTATAGATACATTTATTTTATAATAGATTTTTTTTAAATATATAGAAAAGATAGTTTACTAATTTTTTTTAGACATTTTAATAAATGAGCGAGTAATTATATTTTTTTTTTTTGAAAAAATTTCACTTGTGCATCTAAATTAGTTAAAAATTTGTACTTCTAATTTTTTTTTAAAAAAATATTTGTTATTATAAAAAAATTCAAATTCGGTTTTCAAAAAAAAAAAAATACTTATGACTTATTTGATAAACTTATAAGTATATTTGAAAGTTAATTTTTTTCAATTTGTTGATTTTCCTAGTTAATTTTTTTTGATGGTGTTAAATTTTTTTTTTTCTGTATATGAATAGCGAGATAAAAAATTAGAGATTCAATTTTAAATTTAGATTGGTGAGAAAATTAGTAGGTCCAGAAACCAATTAGAAATTTAAATTTAAAAGTGGTTTTATTTTCATGTTGGAATGTTTTATAAGAAAGACCAAATATTTTGAAAATGTGAAATAAATTTTATTTTCACATATAATTTTAGCAATAATATAAAAATGAATTTTAATTTATATATGACTTATACAAATAAAAAAATAACTTATTTCATTTCAATTTATTTACAAATTTTTGTCATTTTCCTTATTTTCTTGATATTTATTTATTTTTTCACAAGGCTTTTACAAATTATTTATTTCGATATTTATCACGCTTACGTTTTATTTTATTATATTATTTTGAAATAAATTATTATATTATGATAGTTAAAAAGATCATATAGAACCTTGCTAAATGATTCGAAAAATGATGGTAAGAGTTAAAATTATTTATTTTATGAAATTATAAAATAAAATAAAATAAAATACACTATTTATGATAGTTAAAAAAATAAATAAAAATTATTTTAGTGTTTAAAAATAATTCTTCCTATTCTTTTGTAAGTGTTTATTCAAATTTATGAATATTTTTGTTATGATTAAAATTAAACATAATAATAATGTTAATCAAAAAAATAATTTTATAATTTTACTTAAATAAAGATAAAATAAAATAGAGTGTGAATGATTATTTGTGGAATGCTAATAAACTCATATTTCTAATAAAGCCTCTTTGTTCATGCATATTTACATATCACGTGCCTTCCACCTTGGATTCTTTGCTAAACTGTTCATACCATAATAGTGAAAATAGCAAATGCATTAAATCATTCAATACATAGCAATAGATAACACACTTCAAAAGATATCATAACCAGATATTAATCATAAAAATTATAGTCTGGTAAGCCAACCAATGAATAACAGCGGCAATTCTCGTTTGTTCTAAACATATGTTAATTTTCTCTTTAAGTATAAATTTATTAAAATTTTGATTTTTAATCTTCTTAAATGTTTAAAGATAAGAAATAAACTACAAGATGGGAGAAAAAAATTGTAATAAATTGTTTAATTTTAAGAACTTCCCTACAATTTCTTTTTCTTTTCAAAATATAAGTAACATGAGTAGAATCTATCAAAAAATAAAAATAAAAATAAAAATTGCATAAGAGAAAACAAAAAGCTACAGAAGAATTATGGTGCCTCTTACCAAACTGAGTTTATATTTACAGTATATTAATCACCAATCAGAAAAAGTTTTTATATTATATTAATGTGTAAATTTATAGAATTGAAGTTAAGAGAATTCACTTGTGTCACATTTAAGTTCTAAAATATTACATTATGTACCATTACCTACCTATATATGTGAATAAATGAATGCAGGATTTTATAATATGTAGTTGGAGCACTGTGCTAAGCATTAGAAGCCACTGCCACTGCTTTTTGTGTTATTATCATCATCATCATCATCATTATTATTATTATTATTATTTGTTAGCATTGTTGCCCATTTACAATGTGGATATGGCAAGACTTAATGCCAGATCCTCAATATCAAACTAGCTTTTGAAACCAGAATTATTGTGGCCAAATGTATATATTAATCCAATCTCTGCAAGGTACTAAATATTGAATTCTGAGACTCACACAATATGGCAACCACTTGCAATTTTCTTATCTTCAATCTCGAAGCTCCATGCCTTGAATAATTTAGAATCACGATGGAGAATTAGTAAGAGTGACAACCACTAAAGCAATATATATATTTTTCCTATTGTATAATCTTAATTAAAATGTTTACACAGCTGTTGTCAAATAATGGATCGAAGGAATCTCAACTCTACACCTTAAACAAAAATGTCCAGTGCTAACGCCTCTTGGAGATCGTTCTCTTTATTGCCTATTCTTCTTCCATCTTATTCTCGTCTGTTAAGATCAAGTCTTTTCTGAATCATTTTCCCCCCATTCAGCAGGTTTTTGGCAGCCAAAAAACAAAAGATGGCACAATATCTGGTTATTTCAGCTGTTGTCAAGAAACTAGTTTTCATTGCCGGTGATCTGATAGTTAAAGAGGGCTCTCGCTTGTTTCAATTGAAGAAGAACATCCTTTGGATTGAAAGGGAGATGAGATACACTCAATCCTACTTAAAAGATGTTGATGTCAACCCACAGAAAAGCGGTGGACTGCTACTGACAGAGTTCATCAAAGATATTTCGGACCTTGCTTTTGATGCCGAGGACATCATCGATGACTACTTTCCTAAGCTGGAAACAATTAGCATGAAGGACAGAAAGGGTCTTCTTGGTGGGCTGAAGAATATTACAGACGTCCTCCTTAATGGCAAAACTGTGCGTGACTTTGCTCTGGAGATCGAAGGCCTCAAAAACATGGTTCAGGATATCACTCGCGTCAGACAAACTTATAAAATCGAAGAAATTAGTTTATGCAATGATGGAGATACGCGGGATCTAAGAAAATCTTTCCCCCACGGTGGTGAAGTAAATGTTATTGGCTTCGACGATCACGTTAAAGAGTTGGAGGGCATATTGCTTGATGAAGATTTACAGCTTCGCGTGGTCTCCATTATTGGTATGGGCGGCCTCGGCAAGACAACTCTTTCCAAGAAAGTTTATAAGACTGTCAAACAAAAATTCAAGCACTCAGCTTGGGTTTATGTTTGTCAGCAACCAAACATAAACCAGATTTTACAAGACATAGCAATACAAGTTGGCTTGGAGGAGGAGAAGCACAAGCACAACGTGGTAACAAATTTGTACGAGTTTTTGAACCAAAAAAGGTTTGTCATAGTAATAGATGATATTTGGCATATTAAATCCTGGAATGCATTGAAGAATGCTATCCCTACCAATTCTGAGAAGGGCAGTAGAATAATCATCACTTCTCGGAATGAAGATGTTGGTATTAATATAGGTGGACAAGTGGGTGGGCAAAGTTTTTTCCATGAGTTGCATCCTTTAGACCAAGAAAAGAGTAGAGAACTTTTCCTCCAAATGATTATGGCAGCCCCAAATAACAATAATGAAAGTGGTAATCTCTCACGAATAATGAAGGATGTTGGTGAGAAAATCTTACGAAAATGTGGTGGTGTGCCACTTTCAATTGTGGTGACAGTAGGCCTACTGTTGTCAAAAGAAAGAACCAAACATGCATGGGAAGGGGTATTAGAATGCATGGGCCAACCAAATGAAAACCATTACTCAAGCATCTTTGATTTGAGTTATAAAGATTTGCCATATGAGTTGAAACCGTGCTTTCTATATTTCGGTCTTTTTCCTGAAGACTCTGAAATTTCTGTATTCAAGTTAATTAATTTATGGGTTGCTGAGGGATTTATACGAAATTGTGGAAGCAAAGACGCTGGGGATGTGGGGATTGATTACCTAAATCATTTGATTGGTAGAAACATGATTCAAGTTGTTAAGAGGAGTTTCAATGGAAGAGTTAAACGTTGTCGCATTCATGAAATTTTACACACTCTTTGTATTCAAGAGGCCAAGAAGATCAATTTTTTCCACGTGCATGGGGATGAAACCACTTGTAGTTCAGCTATGAGAATACGTAGGGTTGGTGTCCATGGTATTGATTTTTTTGACTACATTTCTTTGGGTTATCAAACTCCCAAGCTTCGTACCATGCTATGTTCGCAGGGACATGTTGAGAAACTAAGAGAAAAGCATGTCAAGGATTTTCTTCGAGAAGTCAAATTTTTGCGTTCACTCAATGTCAAGTGTTCGGGTGATGGTCATTGGCATTTGCCAAACGAAATTGGCAATTTGATCCACTTGATTTACCTAAGATTGGGAGGAAAAGTTCGTCTAGAACTTCCATCTTCCATAAGCAATCTGAAAAGTCTGCAAACTTTTGATCTTCGAGGAGGGGGCCGTAGGGTCTACCTTCCCAGTGTTATTTGGCAAATGAAAGAATTACTGCATATTCTCTTGCCTGCGTCTGTGTCAACTACCAAGTCTCCTAAGTCAAAGGGGCTCCTTCCAGTCAAATTTTCTTTACCGAATCTCCAGACCTTGTATCGTCTGCCTGTAGACATTTTTAACGCGGACTGGTTGTACGAACTTACAAATTTGAGAAAGTTGCTGGTTAATAGGCCGACAAAGCGTATGATTGAAGTACTATCAGATGCAGCCCCTATATCACACCGACTCGAGGAATTGGTGATCTCAAGTGCAGAAAATGGAGAAATCTTGGATCTGTCCCGATATGAAAATCTTCAGTTTTTTGTTCTGAATAACACACACATAGCAGAGTTGCAAAGTGAAAGCTTGGCCCCACACCTCACCCGGCTTAATCTAATGCAAACCTTTTGTCAAACAGACCCGATGAAGGAACTGGGAAAATTGCATAAACTAAAATTTCTCAATTTGGGTAATGGCGCATACAATGGGAAGAAGTTGGTTTGTTCTGGAGAACCCCATACCTTTCCTCAACTGAAAGTATTGAAAATTGGACAACAAGAGCATCTAGAGGAGCTAATGGTTAAGGCTGGTGCCTTTCCTCAACTGGAGGTACTGGAATTTGCAATGCAAAATGATTCAAAGCTATTTGATGAAGAGGAATTTTATGAAGATCCAAAGATCGTGGAAGGAGGAATGCCAAAGTCCGAGCAAACAAATGAGGATTCAGATTTTAAGAAAGATTCAGAATTTGTAATACAAAAAGATTCAAAGCCATTTGAGGAAGAAGAATTTTATGAAGATCTAATGATTGCGAAAGGAGGAATGCCAGAGTCCGAGCAAACAAATGAGGATTCAATACTTGAGGAATATTCAGAGAGTGAAATGTGCGAGGTAATAGTTGAGGAAGGAGGAATGCCAACGCTCAAGTATTTTACTGTAGACCGACGGGCAAGGGTGAATGCTCCAGAAAGAATCAGAAACATCAAGACCACGAGAGAGGTAACAATTTATCCTGTTTCATATGTAATATTTATTTACTTATTTTTTGTGAACACGATTTAATAGGTGGTGAGGTCATGATTGTAAAATAGGCACTCAGAGTGCATCACGGCAACGTGAGACATGAGATATATAGTTCCCGTTTCACAACGTTTTTATTTTTTTGTTTTTTTATTTATATTTTTAAAATTTTATAAATTAACAATAGAAGCTTGTTTATTAAATATGTTTATATTTTTTAGTTTTAAAAAAATATAAAAACTTAAACAAAAAAGTATAAATAGAAAAAAAGTTTTTCTACTTTGTTTTCTTCCATCGCAAATATGTCAATTTTAACACTTTGTCTACTTTTGTTACATCATATTAAAACAAATTATTTTATTTATAAACTAAAGTTATTTTTAATAAATAATATAAGAAAATTAAATTAATTATCTAAATTAATATGTAATATACTTTTATTAATTTATTTTAATGAATAATTCAATTAAATTAATTAATTTAATTAATATCAACATATATTATAAATTATTTTTAATAAATAATAAAAATAATTAAATATTTTAGTTAATAGTTAAATTAATTTAATTATTATAAAATATATTTTATTCAATTATTTATGATAAATATTAAAATAAAATTAATTAATTTAACTCAAATTTAATAATTAGTCTATTTAATATTTAATGTATTTTATTAAATTATTTTCATTAAATATCATAATTAAATTATTTTATTTTAATATGAAATATATTTTATTCAATTATTTTTAATAAATAATATAATTAAATTATTCTTCAATATATTTTATATTTATTAAATTGAATTAATATGAAGTATTTTTATTAAATTAAATTAAGTTTTTAAAAACCTAATAAAATTGAATATTTTATGAAAATAAAAAAATTAACAATTGCAAACAAAATTATATTTCCAAATACAGTTTTATTTTTTTATTTCGGAAAAAAAAGGCAATTGAAAAAAGAAAACATAAATAGATAAATAAAAATAGAAAAATAACAGTGTTATCAAACAACCCTATAATATTTGTGTTTACAGCTAAATTTCCTCTACTTTCATCGGTATGCATGTTACTTTATTTCTTCATATTTATTAGTATGTCATATTTTACAATGTTCTTATGCAATTTATGAAAAAAATGCAGGGTGTTTGTGGGCGGACATTTGATTTATGAATCCAAATTTGAGGCGGGATATTTCAACATATGATTTATTTCATAAGGTACCTTACCAAATATTTTATGCTTCCAATTATACTACAAAAAATAAAAACTAAAAATAATAATTTAGTTATTTGCAAAATATATTGTGGTTACGTTTTTATTTGAATGAAAAATTTAAGTTTGTGATAACATGTTGATATCACATATTAAAATATTTCATAATTCTCATTAGCATGACTCTCCTGATTCATGCACACAACTGGAAAATAGGATTTATGCCTATGAAAATTCCAAATTGCGCAATCATATATAGATGAATATAACTGTAAACACAAATAACGAGGAACTCCTCTCACAGGGAGAAAAATCTCTTATAACAAATTACACTATCAATAGGTTACAAGATCTTATTTAAATTTTCTACGAATTACTCGCACAAATTCTTTTGCTATCTTACTCGAATCACTTGACTAACCCTACAAACGGGTTTTCTGTCTCACATACAAAGTATAGAAAGAATAAAGAAAAGCTAGAGAAAGAACGTTAAGATCTCACAAAATAAACTCTCTCTAGATTTTTATAATATGTTTCCAATGTTATATGTACATTAAGGTTAGGTACATATATAGAGTTACAAAAGATTGCTCTAGGTTGGCAAAATGGGAAACGAATTCGTTCAGAATATACACAACTTGAACCCTCGAGCATACTGTGCTGTGCCTGCGCCATGAGGTCGAACCCTCGACCATCCTTCGTATAAGCTTTGGGGTCTACTGGATTCTGATTTGGGCCAGACAACAAAAGGCGCATACCAATAACTCTTTGCGCACTCCCAGTGCGTTGTATGCGTAGCCTTGCTCTCCTAGCCCGCTTCTTGCAAGGTGCTTTTGAATTTTTCGCGTGTCTAACCACTGACCCCTAATCCATGTATAATTGTAATTGCTTAGCTTTTGACTTGATTTAGAGTTGTTCAGTCTTTTGAAAAGATGAACTTGATATGGTTTATCTTTGTCTTTAATTTGGAATCATCTAAATCTTCTTTCGATGTCAATTTTAGAAACATTCTGGCTCTCTATACTATTTAAAGATTTTGAATGGATTTGGCATACTTGAAACTTTACAATTACAATATCCCTCTTGGCAATTCCTACCTAAGTTAAATTCCATCAATGCTTCCAATATTATTGCACACGGTACCATATCGTATAATAGTGAATAAGTGAAGTATGGAAATGTAAATATATCACATGATATTCAAATCAAGTCAAAGTTTGAACAGAGATGATTAAATATATTACAGAATACAAACCCCAAATTTACTCCCCCTTTTTTGATATGGAAATGTCAAGCACACAAAAGAAAGGAGAAATAAACATAAGATAAGTCTAAAACATCTATGAAAAGAAAAATAGAATAAACTTAAGATACGGCCAGAATAGATCAAAAGAAACCACTCTCCTTAGTTCCATCATAGCCACCACCATCACCCCCAAAACCACTGCCACCTACGCCATCACCACCTCCAAAAGGACTGCCACCAAACCCAGTGTTGCTATCGCCATCATCCTGTAGTAGCTTATCCTGAAATACACTCCAATTATCTATCTACTAGTGTAGTGACTGGAAATTAGTGGTGCAGAGATCGATCAATGTTGGGATATTCTCATTAATGGTGTCCAATCATCCATCGAGAATAGTCTGGTTGGTGCCCCTCAAGTCTAAGCTGGGATAGTGACATAGAGTTAAGAGTGAATGGACGGGTGCCACAGTTGGTCTTAGCTACCTCAGGATTATCAATTGTGTCATCCACAACTTGACTAACAGATTTTCATATAGTGAGACATGTAATGGGCGTTGGCTGTGGAGTAAGACCATAGGATGACAGCTCAATTTGGTTTGCCTGTATAATTTGGTGATTAAAACATCAAAATAGAAGGAATCTTTGGTTCACTTAAGCTACTGGGATGTGAACATGAGGCGAAAAACAGATAGTGCCAAATTAAACTTAAGACTCATCAAAATAGCATATATGACAGGATCACGACGAAGGGTAACATCTGAATAGTGCGAGGTGGGGTCAATGGACGCAGAGACAAACAAATTAAGCATACATTGGTGTGTCTTAAGATGACCATGCACATAGGTCTCGCATCCCCAGGGTGGAGAGCCAGTAATGACACTGAAAATATAGGTTAACTCTTCTTTAGAGGGGTAGCCTTCATCTTGTGTAGAATCGAAAAGAGTGAGTCTTTCTTCTAGACTAGGATGCTCAATGCCTAAAATGGATACAATGATGTCAGAAGTGACAGTGATTGGAACATGATTGACTTGGCTCTTAAAAGATGCATTTCAAAATTAGTCTTGTGAAAGTTTGGATAAAACTTCTGGACCAATTTAACAGGCATAGGTGCAGAGACATATGTGATAGACTCCCAAACCGACAGTGTAAACTGAGGGTGAATCAGCAGAAAATCATTTAGGTCCATTTGTCTTTTAATCAAAATAGGTCTTTTTAAAAACAGGCTCCTAAATTCATTTTGATTCAAATATTTATTGCCAGAGGAAGAAGAAGAAGACCCAGTTCTAAGTCTTTTAAGCATTTCATCAGAAAATGTTCTCAACAGTGATGTAATTGATCTCTACAGTGCAAGAAATAAAGATCTAAGATAAACAAACTGACGAGGATGAGATAGAAATTTACCTAAGACGCATACATGTAGACAGACGTGAAGGAGATATACTAGAGGGTCGCAGGTTTGGAATGGCACCATGAGAGAATAAAGACCAGCACTGACTGGGGACTATATATAAAGGAGGGTTGTACCCTGGCGCTCCCTATGCGTAGGCTGTTTCATCTACTCGATGGGCCGAGCTCCTTATGCCCTCCCTGTGAGGCTCTCGGAAAAAATCCTATTAGGCCAGATGTTGTGTACAAGAAGAAAAGTAATTTTTGAAACAATAAATCATAGAAAATTCATTAAAGTGACTGAAGAGATTTTAATTCACCTATTTCAATGTATGTAAATGTATCACATAATCTTAATAAATTGAATGAATCGCAACTTCATCTTTTCAAGTTTGCATCATGAGATGAATTAATCCATAAGATCGAAAGAAAATACTCTTGTACGTGTGAAATTATGACTAAAGTATGCATAGATGCTTTCCCTTAAACAAATCATGGAATCAATAGGTTGAATTTGATGCACCAAATGAATTGAGAGCTAATTTTATTCTTTATTTATTTATTAAATATCCCAAGATCTTGGCAGCTTTCACATGCTTATGGATAGGTAACTATTCCCTTAACAAATAACGAGTCATTAAAGGTAGCTTCTCACTGGGTCCCACCAGTTGTCATTTTCAAGACAGGATATAATTTTTATCATATTTGTGCAAGCTTCTCAATATTTTTAAACACATCAAACAGTAATCCATGATTCATAGATTGGAAGATGGAATGATATATGCATAATCAGTCAAATGTAAAGAGAAACACATCAAAATTATGGAAAAGTTCACCACAACACTTATTTTCAATTTACATGGTCATTTCAATTCATTAGACTGAAAGATTTGACAGACGTATAAAAAGACAGAAGTTATAAAAAATCTTCAATTCAAATAATGAACTCCTATCTTTCTTTTATTTTTTAAAAATCAATGATGTGCACAAATACTGAGAGACTTCTTGAGAGATTCAAAGCCAAGGGCATCTAGGGGTTTAGTAAATAGGTCAGCAAGTTGATTTTTAGTCTGCACGTGCTCCAAGGTACTCGCATTCTCCTCAACCAACTCTCTAATAAAATGATACCTACTATCTATATCTTTGGTACAAGAATCCAAGATTGGATTCTTAGAATATTGATGGCATTCATGTTGTCACAAAACAATGTAATGGTGTCATGTCCCAACCCATAGTCAGTAAGAATTTGCCGCATCCATAAGAGTTGGGTGCAACAACTTCTAGCGGTAATATATTTAGCCTTTACAGTGGATAAAAAAAGTGAAATTTTGCTTCTTGCTATGCCACAAGACTAAATTATTACCAATGTAAAAACATCTGGCCAGAAGTGCTCCAGTGATTATCTACACTTCCCACTCAATCAGTGTCAAAGTATCCTACAAGATTAGAATTGGTGTCACAAGTGAACCAAATTCCTAATTTTACTGTACCACTGACATATTTTATGATTCTCTTAACTACATACTAGTTTGACTCTTTAGGATCATATTGAAAGCTAGCACATGCACCTACACTAAATGCACTATTAGCTCTACTAGATTTAAGATACAACAATCTCCCTATTGTGTTCCTATACATGGTTTTGTCAACACTCTTTATACTAGAATCCTTGTGTAATTTAGTACTCGTGCTCATGGGAGTTATAGCGTGTTTGGCATTAGAGAGTCCAAATTTTTTTTTCACTAAGTCTCTATATTTGGATTGGGAAATAAAAATTCTTTCATTCTCCTATTTAACTTGAAGACCTAGGAAATAAGTTAATTCATGCATCACGCGCATTTCAAATTATGTAGATATCGTTTTTTCAAATTCAACAGCATGTTTTTCACACATAGATCCAAATACATTATCATCAATATAAATCTATGCAATTAAAATGTGTTTTGAATCTGTGTGAATAAACAAATTTTTGTCTACACTCCCGCAAACAAAACTAGACTCAAGTAAAAAAGCAGTGAGTCTCTCATACCAAGCATATGGTGCTTGTTTCAAGCCATAAAGAGCTTTTTTCAACCTAAACCCATGGTTAGAAAATTTAGGGTCCTCAAAACCTTTGGTTTGCTACACATAGGCCTCTTCTTGAAAAATGCCATTCAAAAACTCATTCTTGACATCCATTTGGTATAGTTTAAATCTCAAGTAACATACAATGGCCAAAAATAACCTAACGGATTCAAGTCGAGCAATAGGAGCAAAGGTTTTGTCAAAGTCAACACCCTCCACTTAAGTGTCACCTTGATCGACAAGTCTAGCCTTGTTTCTAATCACATTACTTAACTCATCATTTTTATCCTTAAATATCTATTTAGTTCCAAGTACATTAGTGTGAGTATGTCTAGGCACTAAGGTCCACATATCATTCCTAACAAATTGATTAAGCTCTTCATCCATGGCATTCACCCAATTATAATCAAGTAAAGCTTCTTTAACATTCTTAGGTTCAACTGTAGAAACGTAACACACATAAGTCTTATCGGCGTGCTTTCATTCTATTGGTTACCTCTCCAATGAGTTGATTTGTTGGATAATTCAACTTCACTCTAGAAGAATGCTCTAACTACTTGGAGGTGTTTGCAAGGTCGTGGTTTTCATATTTTCTAACTTCAACTTCTTTTTTTTTTTTCAATTTTCTTACTAGCTTCATCAGTCTCTTCCATTAGGCCATCGTCTTCTCAACCTGTTGAAAAATAGAAGAATTAGTATTATCATCAACTATTACATTAATGGATTCCATCATTGACGAAGTTTTCAAACTATAGATATGAAATGCACAACTATTAGTAGAGTAACCCAGGAAGATTCCTTTATCGCTTTAAGTGTCAAACTTTCTAAGATTTTCTCTATATTTGATAGTGAAGCACTTACTCAAAAAAACTCGAAAATACTTAACGTTGGTCTTATTATGCTCCATAGCTCATAGATTATTTTTGATGTACTAGAATGAAGATACACCCTATTAGCTAGTAACATACCATTTGAACAGCCTCGGCCGAAAACTTCTTAGGAAGTTGTTTTCCATGCTACATGGAATGCGCTATCTCTTATAGAACTCTGTTTTTCCTTTCCATGACTATTCTGCTGGGGAGTCTTTGGCACTGAAAACTTGTGCTTTATTCCATTCTCATAAAAAAGTCAGCATACTTTTGATTTTCAAACTCTCTCCATTGTCAGTTTCAATTCTTGTGATGTAACTAATTATCCAGTGCTTTTCTTACTACAATCTGAAGCACAATGACTTAAAAGCATTAAAAGTATCAAAATTTTCACTTAGAAAATTAACCCAAGAAAATCTAGCTGAAATCATCCACAGCAACAAAGATATATTGCCTATCACCAAGACTCTTAGTGCATGTGAATCCCATTAAGTCGATGTAAACAAGTTCAAGGGGTTTTGAAGTTCTAACTAAATTTATCTTTTTATATGCATTCTTAACTTGTTTTCCTAATTGGCATGGATCACAAATACTATTTTTATGCTTTTATAATTTCGATATTCCCTTGATGAGTTCAGACTTGGATAGTCTGTATAGATTTTTATAATTCATGTGCCAAGTCTTTGGTGTCACAACTCTATCTTATCTTAGGTAGTAGAATTACAAATAAAACCTTCAAAATTTGCTACCCATAGTAATTATTAGAAGTGTGAATACCATGTAAGACTCGTTGTCCATTTTTATTAAGAATATTACAATTAGTTTGAGAAAACTGGACAACATGATTGGCATTACGCAACTGACTAATAAGGTTCGCCTTAAGTCCTTCAACATATAAAACATTTTTAAACTTTTAAAAATAGTGGATTTGATCTCACTTTTCCTTTTTACCTGTGATGTACTACCGTCACTAAAGGTCACCATACCACCCTCATAAGATTCAAGTTTTGAAAAAAAGATTTAATTCCACTCATGTGGTTTGAACATTCACTTTCAAGATATCACATGTCAGAATTTAAAACCTTCAAGGTAGTTTGTGAAGTAAAATAATTTAAATCAGATTTTCTAACCCATACGGCCTTGGATTTAGGAAAAGAGTTCTTGATAGAGTTTTTCTCACGGCTTTGGTTTTTGTTTGAAAATTTTGTATATTTGCCCTTTTGAGAATTTAAATTCTTGGGTTTTTGAAAGTGACATGTGTTTTCAGAAATGTTTTTATTAAAATTATAAAAAGCTTGAAATCTATTTATCATACTAGGTTTGGATTTTTAGAAAAAAAATTTCACGTAGTTCTAGGGAAGACCATAGAGTTTGTGACAATTAGGTAGATATGACCTTTGATTCTATAATGGTGACATGTAGTATAAAGGGTTAGGATTTAGCTAAATGCGTACCTTTTTCCATGGAAGGAGGATACTATTGATGTTTAAACTTGTTAAGACTTCTCTTTGGTGGTAGAGCAGGCTCTGGGAAGGACTTTGGAGCAACTACAGCTTTTGGAACATTCTTTTGAGGTGTTGCATGTTGTGGGCAAGTCTTTGAAACTACTGGAGAAACTGATGATGATGAAGCAATCATGTTCTCTTTCTAGTATAGTCTAGGCCAGATTTATGCCTGTGTGGCATTTGTTTGCTCCAAATTTCTTCAATACATGTGAGCTAATGTTCGTCTTACCCTTTATTTTTCATTCTGTTTTATTTTCTCTTTTAATTCCTTGATGTTCGCTTAAAATTAACCGATGGATTTCTCTAGTTCTTCAATCTTCTTAATCTTCTCATCAAGCTTAGCTTTGAATTTTTCTACAAGGTTAGATTGAGAAACTTTATCAGATTCAAGGGTTGATGGCTTACCTGCAAGATTTTCATTCTTTGCCTTCAGTGCATTTCTTTCACTCCTCAGCTTACTGTTTCTTTAATACCGTGCAAGTCTTTGTTTATTCAAGTCACAGCTTCAGCAAATAAACTATTGTAGGCTTCTTGAAGATTTCATTGAACTCGTTTTGAATATTATTCTCCTGATTTGATATGTCGGTGTCCCTTTGAGATCCAGATGGTGTTCCTGCAGTTGAAGTGTGAGAAGCCAAAAAGACAACAAAATTGCCTTCATTATCAAAAGAGACCGAGGCAGAGGATCCATCTGAGTCAGAGTCATTGTCAAGTGTGGTAGTCATCACTTTTTTCTTGCTTTTCTTCATTTTCTTATCTTCATAATCTTGAGCGAAGTAACCACAGCCATGTCATTCAAAGCATTATACCTTATTCTTCTTGTCATTTTTTATTCATTTTCTTAAGCTTCCTGCTGAGACCTCGACTCTTTCTTGTTTTCTTTGAATAATGACTTGTTCTATATCTTCATATACTTCAAGAACTTCTTTGCCATGAAAGTAGTTCTTTGTCAGGTTCCTCTTCATCCTCTTCATTTTCTACGATTTCGAGAGCAATAACCTTCGAGGTCTTTTGAGGTTTGACTATATTTGCTTCATAAGTTCCAGTGATCCCGCAAGATCCTCAATCCTCATTAAATCTACATCCATCCCTTATTTCTTTGGCTGTAGTAACGTTAGATTCAAAAGAGCAAGGAAGAGATCGTAAGATTTCATGTACCACTTTGTGTTACGGGATGGGCTTTCCGTGATTGTGATAAGAATTTATGATGTGAATCAGCGAAGCATAAAAATCATCAAACTTTTCATCTTCATTCATCCTTAAGCCTTCAAATTTAGAGGTGAGTTTTTGAAGCTTGGATGTTTTCACTTACTGCTTTCCTTCATATGTGCTCTGCAGAATTAACTAGGCTTTACTTGCGCTTGACAGCTTGAGATACGGTAAAACTCATTAGGCTTACGGTTGCAAAGATGGACTTGAGCACTTTAAAGTTCCACTTACCCCTTTTTGGCTCCGCTTTCATCCACATCAAGATTGGTTTTGCCTCAATATGATCATTAATTTCGTGAGTTGGTTCTTCCCATTCTTGTGCTACTGCACTCCAGACTTTGTAGTTGATCCCCAAGAGATATGCTTGCATACGAACGTTCGAGGAGGAATAATTAGTACCATCAAACCAAGGTGGTCTTGAGCTTAAGCCTCTTTCACGCGATGGATCCATTAATTCAGATTGAAAAATTCACTCAATGAAATAGAGTGGTCTGCTTTGATACCACTTGAAAATTTTGAAACGCAATCACACACAGATGAATAGAACTGCAAGCACAAAAACGAGAACACATTCTCACAGGGAAAAAAACCTCTTATAGCAAATCTTATTATCAATGGGTAAAAGATCCTACTTGAATTCTCTATGAATCATTCGCACAAATTCTTTCGCTATCTTAGTCGAATCACTTGACTAACCCTATAAGTAAATTTTCTGTCTCACACGGAAAGCAAAGAAAGAATAAAGAAAAGTTAGAGAAAGAACATTAAGCTCTCATAAAATAAACTCTATGGAGACCTCTATAATATGTCTCCAATGTTATATGTACATTAAGGCTAGGTATATATATATAGAGTTATAAAATTTTGCTCTAGGTTGGTAAAATAGGAAATGAATTTGTTCAGAACATACACAGCTTGAATCCTCGAGCATGCTGTCTTATGCTTATGCCATGAGGTCGAACCCCTTGAGCATCCATCGTACAAGTTGCGGGGTCTACCGAATTCTAGTTGGTAGATAACAAAAGAGATGCACTCCTGGCGAGCTCCCCACGCCTTGTAGGCGCTGCTTCAGGCTCCAAGCATACTTCCTGCAAGGTGCACTGGAATTTTTTGCGTGTCTAACTACTGACTCCTAGTACATGTATAATTGTAATTACTCAGCTTTTGACTTGATTTAGACTTGTTCAATCTTTTGGAAACTTGAACTTGATACGATATCTCTTTATCTTTAATTTGGAATCATCTAAATCTTCTTTCCATGTCAATTTAGAAAAATTCCTGCTCTCCATATCTTAAGATTTTGAATGGATTTGCTGTACTTGAAACTTTCAGCCTCGACTAGCAAGGTAGTAAGCAACATGAAGTAACAAACTTCAAATTTATTTTCATTTTTCTTTATCAAATTGATATTGCTCAGTTTGGATTCAATTTATCATATCTTGTAGGTGGAACGGGGAGTACACACTCAAGGGCCGTGCTCTTTACATTTATCTCTTGAGACTACTTATATCTTATCAATGTATTCTTCATTTAGTCTTTTTTTTAACCTGATTGCTTGTTCCTTTGCTTTGTAATTTGTTACATTGTGATGTACTTTGAGGGTTAATCCGTGTGCCCAACAGTAAATTGAAATAGGATGTATGTGTGTCGTATGAATGTTTAATGATACACCCAGAGATGATGATTTTGGGGTTGAGTCTTTAGACTTATTATTTGGTTAAAAAGATGAACGTGTAGACAATATGTCCAATTTTTGGACTTTTATCATATATTCTCTTTTGAAATTATTGGTGGAATTTATTAGTCCTCGATATCCAATATATAACCTGCTTCGGACAATCTTTTGCTCAGATATGTTGATAAAACAAAATTCACAATTAATGCAAATTGAAAGTACAATATATATATATATATAGTTTCTATTTTTGATATGTTTGATTTGAATCAAAACTAACTTTTTTAAGTTTTTATGTCTTTTGGGACTTCCCTTAAGAAAGAAAATAATGGAAGAATTGACGAAGACATTACTTAACATCATTCTTTCATAATTTCATTCATATATTATAGCAATGATATATCCTTATGTATCATTTTTTATGTCAATTTTTGTATAAAATTAATCATAACTTCAAAATATTATACGCAATTATAGTCCGAGATATTTTCTATCAATTTATATACATATATATATATATATATATATGCACATATAACAAGAGAATGGGAAAAATAAGCACAAGTTATATATATATTATTTGAAATTGTAAACACGAGCTTGTCTAAATTATCCTTGAATTTAGTGGGGTTAAAAAACACAGGCAAGTAATATGAAAAATTATTTTTTATTTTCTTCCTTTTTCCACTATAATAACATTAATGTTACGGAAGGCTTAACAAACTCTTCACCTCAGCAAAACAAATAAGTAATCATAAAAAATAAAAATACTACATGAACTATATGAAAATATGACAACTTTGCTAAAGTATTTAATTAATTTGTTTTGATACATGAAAAAAATAACTGCAGCAAATTGCTTTACCGCCAACAAAACCATACACCGATACAGAGACGAGCAATGATTACTACAATCATCAAAGACTATTAGAGAAGACTGTTGTGTAAAATACCAATGGGAACCAATAGATATCCTACCAAGTATCAACTAAAAATGAAAACTATACAAGGAAAGAACCCTGCCAATTATCGAACTAAATTAACCCATTTCAAAATTCTTTACAAAGATTGTCAAAGATCCTTCGCATATAATTCAATATACAAGCCCCACCTCATGAATAACTTTTATACGGCTTTTCTTTGATCATTCCTCTCATTGTGATAAAAGTAGTGCACCTGTATCTACACAGTCAAATTGGAGCCTCAAGTCCAAATTCTCCTCTAGCATTAACTAGCGTTGGATCAACCAAACTTCCAATTCACTTTCTTAACCTTGCTTTTCACTGGTTTCTCTCTATTAGATTTGCAACTGCATCCGGGGCGGAGGTAAGTGATGGTTAAGATGGATTACAGTCCAAATAAAACTTTGGTCCAAATTTTTTTTATAGTAATAATATAAAATATAATTAATATAATTTATATGGCCCAATGTAATATTCAGCCCATAACACAAATATTTAAAAATTAATAATAATTAGTATCCCTAAAGAAAAAAAAAAAAACCAAAGCAAAAATTAAGTTTACATATCTGAGTAAAACTTCATAATTGTTTTACTTTTCAATTCCCAATAGAACTTCAGTGAGTTTGCTTGGGATTCAAATATACTTTCAATTTTATATTTTTTTGATGAGCGGATTAGTAATCTTTATATATTTATATTATATACATAATGGTAGGTGTATACAGTATGTTCGTAACTTTTGAGCCCTTAATTACAGATTATATATATGTGTATACTATATAAATAACTTTTTACAAAAGTAAGCAACGCTCTTCCCGGTTCCATTTATTTGTTTTTAAAGGTTACTAATGTTCCAGTTTTTTTTTTTTTTCCCTTCTTCTTTTCTTTCTTTCTATTTTTTTTTTTTTTGGGAGTAACCCTTATTTTTTTTTTTTTCACTGCTTGTAATAATTTTTTTTTCTCAAACTTTATTAATGTTTGTTTCTATAACAGTCAAGTTAACAAGTTTACATATTTAGATTGATCTTTAATCATGACTGAAAAAAAAAAAATTCTCTATTTAATAGTTTAGGGTGAGAAAAAATCATACCTCCGCCCTTAACTGCATCAGGATACAAATAAAATACATAATATGCTATATCTTCCGCTTGATTACTCATCTCCGAATGAAGAATCTTGTCTGGATCCATAAAATCTTGGGTAGTAAATTATCGACACTTTGTTCAAGGTGGATTATTGGGCTGAATTTTGATCCCATCGTCTTCGTGTACTTTTCCCTTTTGGCATTATTAGTTTTGACATTTTTAACAATTAATTGACCGCAACACAACCACAAAATCCAGAATTTTAAAAAATTAACTATGCCGAAAAACAAAAAAGGAAGAACATGCCTGGCTAGAAGAGCATATGCTAGTTTAATGGAAAATTAAACATGTATGAACACTGCAAAGTCTACGTACTTTATACTCAAGAGTGGAGAAACAGGTTTCAGGTCAAAACGGGTCACCTCATTTCACCAAGTTATTGCTGCCAAGCTTGTGATGAATAATAACCTTGCGCCCCATCAACATTGCTCATCTAAAACTGCACCAGTGACCAAGCCTACAAAATATTCCTGGAAGAGCAAATATAAATTACAACACCACCCATTTCTGATTAATTTACAGGGTAAATCAAACATGAACGCACTCAGTTGAGACTTGAGAAAAAGAGGGGATGTCGAAATAAAAGAAACAAAAGATAAAAACAGTACTAGAAAAGGCATCATTAGCGAACACCAAAAAGCCTAAGAGTCGGTCGCTAAAGGTTATTAGCGATCGCGTGACAATTGCCATAAGGTCAATGCAAATGCGTCGTTGCAAATAACCATTAGTGAACACAACACGGTGGTCGCAACTTGTTAGTGACCGCTTCAATAACCGTCACTGGTTGCTGATACACCGTAGGCAGTTGCTAATGTTTCCCGCCACCTTCCCTCCATAGCCCGCGTAACATTTTAGCGATCGTAAATATTTTTTGGCAACCACTATGTTGTAATTTAATTATTAATAATTGCTTTGCTTGGCAACCGCTGATCGCTATTGTTTTTTAATTTTTTTAAAAAATTAATTATTATTAATTAATTTATTTATTTATAACATTAAAAAATTTTAAAATAATTATTTTATAATGTAATTTACTAATGGTGCATGTACTAATTATAATTTTTTTATTACATCAATATTTTTTAAAATAGTTATTTTTTAATGTAGTGACGCTTGTATTATATACCTGTGCAGCAAATATTTATAAACAATATAAAACTCCGTAAAAGCTAACAAAATCTGGCATTTATTTATATTTACAAATACCAATATTTACAAAATTCTGCATTTATTAAAAACATATATATATACAAGTGGATGAGCTAAGAAATGAAAGGAACAAAAAAAATGTAGAAGTTGTCAATCCGCTCCGGTAGTCCATCAAATCTGAAAACCAAGAGAAAAAATGTTATTAGTCTAAATCATTATCAATATACATAAGTAAAATTCAGTTAAAATAAGCTTAATTTTATTTGTATGAAAAATAAATATACTTGGGGACCAACCGAGGTGAGTCCAAGAGGTCAAACTGCCATCGTCTGGATCGGCAGAGAAGGGGCACTAGCTCTGTGAGTAGCTGCACTCCATCTCGGCCACATTCTCTACTCTCATCTGTGTCTTCCGCTCATCTATCTTGGCTCGTAAAGTCTAGAGGTCCTCCTCAGTAGGAAACTATGAGCCCTAGGATAAGCTAACTTTGGATGACTC
>QLOD02000013.1:15807741-15825687 GCA_003260245.2 Sideroxylon spinosum | reverse complement strand
ACCTAACGCACAACCCTCCTCCTTTACCCGGGCTTGGGACCGGCTATATCAAGGATACCCTAACATAGGCGGAGTTGCTTGCCCCACATATAAGGTTGCATTTTTTTTTTTCCATTTTTGTGTGCCCAAATGACCGCATATCACTTGGTATGATTAAAAATAAACAAATAATTATTTCATTATTTGAATTTAAGTGTTAAATAAATGGTTTTTGTATTAAATTTAAATCTAAGTTTGTATCACATTACTTTTTAACCATATGAACTTCATGTGTTTTTGTTATCAAATTAAAGGAGGAACGTTTAATTACTCAATATTTTGAATACTTTTACCATGAGTAAGTAAGATAACACTTACTTTGATGTTGTATGGGGGCGGAAAAAGGTAGAAGCATATAAGAGGCCAACCATGGTAGTTCAATGCGTAGCTTATTTACCCTTGGTTTGGAGCAGGAATTCATGGAAGATAAATAAAACTATTTGTAAGTTTTATTTTGTTACGTTTAATTGAGAATAGGTTAAAATTTTTTAACTTTAATTTGATTTTTTATTTGATTTTATTTTTTTATAATTTTTATTTTTATTTTTTTTTAGAAATTCATGTTTCAAGCGTTGCGTTCTTCTCTCCTCCCATACACACATGCATGTACGCGCCCAAATATCATAATTTTTGGACAACTTTTGATTTCTATTAATACTCACCTTTCAAATTGACCTCCGAATTTTGTCGTAGTTACTAGTGAAAAATGTACTATCCTTTACTATATAATGCTAAAATTCCTAATGAATAGTTTCATGATTTTGGCCACCAAAGCTTAGATACTTATTTATTTTAACCAAATTTTAAAGGGGGGGGATTATGTAATTATAAAATCATAAAAGTTTGAAATTAAAAGAAAAAATAAAAGTCAATAGATATTAACATTGAGAAGAGCTCAACAATTTTTAACTACTACGATGTCTAATTAGAGGAAAATGCATAATTAGAAATACTGATTTATTTTTATCAGCAATAAAGATAGTAAAAAAAAGTGCCATATAAATGCTTCGCAAATTATACGTGGGATTTAAAAAAAAAAAAAAAACTTACAGAAACATAAGGAAGCTGATGAACATCGGTGGATTGAGACTATTTTGTTATGATTATTTTTTCTACAACTTGAATTATTAATGCTAGATACTTTAAATAATTAATTTTATGTTATTATTATTTAAAATTTACTTTAATTTATCATTGTCCACAAATGTCTATTATTTTAATTTTAAATTGAAATTCACTCAAATCTACTATTATTAATTTCACTGTTTTGACTTGGCGATGAGATATTTGGTGGGATATTGTTTCTGAATATGACCCATAGATGTCATTAAATTCTTAAAATACACTGTTAAATATACAAGAATAAAAACAAGAACAAAAAATTATTAGAAATCTAAATTTATTAAGGAATTGAATCTAAGTATATGAAATTACAAATGTAACACCCAATATTTAATTTTGATAATTTATGTGTTATTTTGAGCCAATAAAATATTTAAATAGAAATTGGGTTGATCCATATTATTTTTCATGGACCAGGTTTCGCTTAAAGTGGTAATAAGTTGGACATCTGGGCCAAAGGCCCAGCCTTTCTTTTATCTATTTTTTTTTCTCCGGGGTAGCTTCTAGAGAGGGAGAGAGAAAAGAGAGAAAGGAGAGACAGTTGAGAGAGAAAATGAGTTCTGGGAAGGAAGATCGGCAGACTAGGGTAGTATTCGATGTCGTAAACGTCGCCGTGGTATCCGTTTTCTATAGTTTCGCTGACGTGAGAAAAATCGATGCTGCAATTTCGGAAGCCAAAACTAAAATTTTCAAATTTTTTCTCTTTTCTTCAGATTCGAGGTAGATGAGGTTTATATTTGTGTTATAAACGTTGTTAGGATCATTTTGACATATTATATACATGATTTGGTTAAGTATTGTGAGATTTGTGATATCTACATATATGTATATATGAATGTTTATATATATATATGTGGAGATTTTGTATATATTTGAGTTATTACTTGATTGAATTTTGCAGAAATATGTGGTTTAAGTGTTTAAATATTTATATATGATTAATTGTTGAATTTGTGGCTTGGATGAATGATTTTGGGGAATATTTTAGTGTTGGGTCCATTAAAAATGAACCCACGAATCAGAATTTTGGTGCTGGTATTCAAACGGCACTTGGCAGTAAGGTTGGATGTTGGCATTTGGTGCTAACGTCTGGACGGCGTTGGGTAATATGTCAAAAAATATTGAATTTTAATTTCTAAACATCTGTTTCATAACCAAATCCATTAATTGTTGATTTCTAAAATATTAAATAAACCCCAAATCATCATCGAGCTTAATGAGAATGTATGTTTATATTGAAATGATATTTACTTACATGATCGACCATATCATTTGCTTAGGGCTGAGGTTACATCATCCAGTTTGACATTGTGAGTATTAATTGGCAAATAGTGCTATATTTATGTTATAACGGGCTAAAGCACATGTTATATATATGAACGGGATCCATGATTTTTAGAAAAATAATAAAATGAGATTTGGAAAATATCGGATGATCCCCAATCGATATATATAACTAGAGTTTAGTCATTTGGAGTTAGGATGTTATTATAAGATATTCTCCGGATTGCAACAGGATCTTGCTTGAGCTAAGTAGATACCTAACTAGGGGTGTAGCATGGTTTCCAAGCAGAAGGGCCAGGGGGTGTAACATGGTTCCCCTAAGTCTTACACCGGTAGGGGTGTAACCGGTTTCCCACCTCTGATTATATATTGGGATTATCATTTGTCATGAACGTTAAACAGTATGGTTGGTGATCCCGCATGCTTTGCTAAAATTACATAGATCATTGGTATGGGTTGATACTTTGACGTTGTTAATTATGACGATGGTCAATATGTGATTTATTGGTAGAGAATTGAGTTGTGGACATTGAATAATAAAATAAGAGCTACAGTAATCTGATTTCCGAAGTGAGATATGTAGGCAGCTTAGGCTTGAGTAGCTTAAGTTTGATCTTAAATTTGGATGACAATATTTGTGTTTATTTTATTTAACTAAAGATAGGGTTATTAGAATTATAAATTTTGCGACCTAGAGCATAGGTCCAATATATACGTTTATGATGTTATGAGTTCGAGAGATATTAATATAATTATATGTATTTGTTTTGGCCATGTAGGTCGTTGATGCTATTATCAGAAACAACGTTCAATTGGATTGTATGAAATTGTATAATTAAAGATAATGTACTTTAAGATTTCTTTATACGGGAATGAAGGATGATGTTAGATGATTTGATTATCATTATTCATTATGAATTGATCTAGGATCAGGTTTTACTTCATTTAAATTGGTTCCCGTAGTCTCATACCATCCATCCAAGACAATTAAGTTAGGAGCATGACGACAAATGCTTTATTTACAATATATACTAATATATTCTATAGATATGGCGAAATAAAAGTATGTTTCTTGATTTATAAAGTAAATCTTCAATGGTAATGTTTAGATCAAAAATTTATCAACGATAAAGGAAACTGATAACAACTCAAAATTATTCTTCGTATATGATTTGCCCTTAAAAGTAAAAAGAAAAAATCTTGGGATTTAAGAAACTCAAACTAATTAAATTAATAAATTAATTTATTGATAAAAAAATTTTATTTTATTATCATATCTTTAATCTAATAAAAAATACACATTTACGATTTTATATTTCTTTCACTTTTTCTTTTTATTTTCTATATTATTTTTTTCTCTTAAAATTTCTAAATCAAACACACCCAAAGCGAAATCGTTGCAATCTATAAAGAATAGGAGGATTTTAGCCCAAAATAAAGACTTATAACGTGATTTCCCAATTAAAATTAGAAAATTCATAATTAGAATAAGATTTAAATAAGAAACTACCTCATATAAACTTAAATAAGTCAAAATTTAAATTTTAGAAACTACGTATGGATAAAATGATATATATTTTAAAAATTAATTACTATAATTAAAATACTTTTACAAATAAAATTTTACCTTTGAGAGCATTTTTATATTCATTGCTTCTCTTCATTTCATATCCTACATCAGTTTTTATCAATATATACCAAATCCTTTTGTCTCAAATTAGTGATACTAGTGCAACCTTAATTGAGATTGAAAATTTTGAATTGTGCAATCACACACAGATGAATATAACTAAAAGCATGAATAGCGAAGAAACCCTCTCATAGGGAGAAAAACATCTTACAACAAATCCACTATTAGCGGGTTACAAAATCCTACTTGAATTCTCTACGAATCACTCCTACAAATTCTTTCTCTAGTTTGCTCGAATCACTCGACTAACCCTATAAGTGGGCTTTCTGTCTCACACAAAAAATAAAAAAAGAATAATGAAAAAGTTAGAGAAAGAACACTTAATCTCTCACAATTAATACTCTTTCTAGACCTCTATAATATGTCTCCAATATTGTATATTGATTAAGGCTGGGTACATATATACAGAGTTATAAAAGGTTGCCCTAATTTGGCAAAATAAGAAACAAATACGTTTAGAAAATAGGTATCTTGAACCCTCGAGCATGAGACGCCATGCCTGCGCCATGATATCGAACCCTCGTGCATTCATCCTCCTGCTTGTGGACCATACTAAAAGCTGCTCTAAACCATATATAAAAAAAAAAAGGGCGCACCTACGTGCTTCTAGTGGGTAGAAGGTGTAGTTGCGCCTTTCTAGTGCCCTGCCTGTGTGGTGTACTATCCTTTTCTGCGTAATACTGTTTGCACAATAAAATCCTATTTCAATTAGGATTGTAATCTAGCTTAAATTTGTAACTTGTAATCTTTTAGAAGTTATCCAATTATAGAAGTCTTCATCATTGCAACTTGTCTACTTATCCTCAATTATATTCTTTAATTATCTATATTTAAATTAAGATTGCATATGGATTTTCCATAATTAAACTTTTCAATCTCTCATTTGAAAATTCCATATCAAAACTTAAGCTAAATTCTATCAATGTTTCTTATATTTCTACACACACTTGCAACACACATATCAAGGCATCATGTAGTATAAAAAAAACAAGAATAGTTAAAGATTTCACAAAGATCATACATATAACATGAAGTCAAGTCTGAGCAGAAATTAAAATATTACAAACCCCAATTCACTCTCATTTTTTTGATATGGAAATGACAAGTGCACAAAATATAGGGGAATAAACACAAAAGATGCCCAAAATATCCATAAAAAGACAGAATAAGCCAAAATATGTCCACTGTAAATCAAAAGAAACTACTCCCACCCGAGCTATCGTAGCTGCCACCACCACCACCATAGCCACTGCCACCTGCTCCATCACTACCTCCAAATGGACTGCCACCAAACCTAGTGTCATCATCCTATGGTAATTCATCTCGAAATGCACCCCAATTATCTATCTTCTGGTGTAAGGATTGGAAGTTTATGGTGCAAAGATCAATTAACGCCTTGATATTCTCATCAATGGTGTCGAGGTGTCTACTGAGTGTAGTTTGGTTCGTGTGAATATTCTCAATCTCCCCCTCAAGTCTAAGCAATGATAGGGCCATGGAGTTGAGAGTGAAGAGATGGGTGCTACAACTGGTCTTAGCAGTCTCAAGGTTATCAAGGGTGTCATCCACAGCATGACTGACAGATTTACTTGCGGTGCGATGGGTAATGGGTGTGGGTAGTGGTGTGAGGCCAGAGGAAAGTAACACATCTGATTTACCTGAATTATTTTGGTTACTAAAACACCAAAAGGCAAAGAATCGTTTGTGCGCCTAAGCTACAGAGAGATAAACATAAGCGAAAAATGAAAAGTGACAAATAAAACTTAAGTCCCACCAGAATGACATACATGACACTACCACGACGGAGGGTAATATCAGAATTGTGTGGGGTAGGGTCAATGGATGCAAAGACAAATAGATTAAGCATACAATAGTTTTTCTTAAGATGACCATGCACATAGGTCTCTCTTTTCTAGGGTGGAAAGCCAGTGATGACACTGAAAATGTTGGACAACTCTTCTTTAAAGGAGTAGTGTCCATCTTGAGTAAGATAGAAAAGAGTGAGTCTATTTTCTAGACTAGGACACTCAATGCCTAGAGTGGATGCAATGATGTTTGGAGCAACAGTGATTGGGACATGATTGACTTAAGTCTTAAAAGAGGCATTCTCAAAATCAATTTCATGAAAATTTACATAAAATTCCTGGACCAATTTAACAGGCACAGATGGAGAGATATTTGTGGTAGATTCCCAACCAAGCTATGCAAAAGGAAAATCATTTAGGTCTATTTTTCTTTCAATCAAAGCAAGTCTTTTTGAGAAAAGGTTCCTAAACTCATTTTGATTTAAAAATCTATTACTGGAATAAGAAGATGAAAACCTAGTTCTAAGTCTTTTAAATATTTTGATAGATAGGATTCCCAACAGTGATGCAAAAGACCTCTAAAAATGTAGGAAATAAAGATCTAAGAGGTAAAACTAACGAGAAAGTTACAGGAACTTACCTAATCTGCATGTATGCAGACAGATGTAAAGAAAAGAGGCTGGAAGGGTGTGGCTTCAGAGTAGGGCCTTATGAAAATGAAGACCAACATTGACCCGGGCTTATATATACAAGGGGTCGCTTCTTGCATGTAGAGCGCGCCGGTTACTCAATGGGCAGTGCTCCTAGTGCCATCCCTACGAGGCTCTCAGGAAGAATCTATAAAGGCCACTTTTGTGTACAAAAACAAGAACAATTTTTGAAACAAAAGGTCATAAAAAAATTCATTAAATTGATAATAGAAATTTTTATTCATCTGTTTCAATGTATGTAAATCTATCACACAATCTTAATAAATTGAATGAATCGTAAATTCATCTTTCCAAGTAAATTTATAAGTTTGCACCATAAGATGAATTAAGCCATAAGATCGAAAGAAAATGCTTGTGCATGTATGAAATTAAGACTATGATATACATATATGCTCCCCCTCAAACAAATCATGGAATCAAAGGGCTAAATTTGATGCACCAAATGAATTGAGAGCCAATTTTCTTCCTCTTTCCCTCTTTTTTTTTTTTTTTTTTTAAATTGAATATCCCTTTCAATGTCTTGTTGGATTTAACACACTTTTCGGTAGGTAACAATTTCCTTAACAATCAACAAGTCAGTAAGGGGCTTCTCACTGGTCTCACTGGCAACCCTTTCTAGGACAGGATATCATTTGCTTCATTTTTTATGCAAGCTCCTTAACATTTTTTAAACACATCAAATAGTAATGCGTGATTTATAGATAGGAAGATGGAAAGTATGCATAATTAGTAAAGTGAAAAGAAAAGCGCATCAAAATTATGTCTCTTTAATTTAGATGGGAGTATAAATTTTTAATTCATTGCAATTCATTAGATTGAATGATGTGACATACATACAAAGAGATAGAAGTTAAAAAAAATTTCGATTTAATTAATGAACTCCTTTCCTTTCTTTTATTTTTGAAAAATCAATGATGTGCACAAATATCCAAAAACTTCCTCAGAGATTCAGGGCAATGGGTGTCTAGGGGTTTAGTGAATAGGTTAGCGAGTTCATTTTCAATTTACACATACTCCAAGAAATACTAATGACACTCATGTTGTCACAAAATAATGTAATTGTGCCCCGTTCCAACCCATAGTTAGCAAGCATTTGTTTCATCCATAGGAGTTGTGTGCAACAACTTCCAGTGGCAATATATTCAGCCTTTGTAGCGGATAAAGATATGAAATTTTGTTTCTTATCATGCCATGAGACTAAATTATTACCAATGTAAAAAAAAATCCATCAGAAGTGCTCCTACAATCATCAACATTTTCCATCAAATCAGTGTCAGAGTATCTTGCAAGATTAGGATTGGTGTCACAATTGAACCAAATCCTATAATCTAGTGTACTACTAACATATTTTATGATTCTTTTAAGTACATACAAGTGTGATTCTTTGGGATCAGACAGGTATCTAGCACACATACCTACACTAAATGAAATATCTAGATGTAAGATACAATAAATTCTCTACCATGCTTTTATATATGGTCTAGTCAACACTTTTTCCACTAGGATCTTTGTGTAATTTAGTGCTTGTGCTCATGAGAGTTCTAATATGTTTATCATTAGAGAGACTAAACCTTTTCACTAAGTATTTAGCATATTCGGATAGGGAAATAAAAATTTTGTCATCCTCCTGTTTCACTTGAAAACCTTAGAAATAAGTTAATTCACCCATCATGCTCAAATTACGTGGACATAAATTTTTCAAATTCAATAGCATATTTTTCACATGTAGATCGAAACACAATATCATCAACATAAACCTGTGTAATTAGAATGTATCTTGAATCAATACGAATAAACAAGCTTTTGTCAATAGTCGCATGAACAAAGCCAAACTCAAGTAAAAAGGTAATAAGTTTCTTATGCCAAGCACGTGGTGCTTGTTTCAAGCCATAAAGAGCCTTTTTAGTTTAAACACTAGGTTAGTAAACTTAAGGTCCTCAAAACCTTTAGGTTGCTCTACATAGGCCTCATCTTGAAGAATGCCATTCAAAAATACACTCTTGACATCCATTTGGTATAGTTTGAATCTTAGAGAGATTCAATGGCTAAAAGTAATCTAATGGATTCAAGTCGAGAAACGGTAACAAAGGTTTTGTCAAAGTTAACACCCTCCACTTGAGTGTAACCTTGAATAACAAGCCTAGTCTTTTTCTAATCACGTTACCAAACTCATCACTTTTATTCTTAAATATCTGTTTAGTTCCAATTACATTAGTTTGAGTAGGTCTAGGCACTAAGGTCCAAACTAAAGTCCACACAGTATTCACCTGATTATCGTTAAGTAAAACTTCTTTAAAATTTTTAGGTTCAATTATAGAAACGTAACGCACATAATTTAGCTCATTCCTTAATTGCCTGTGTGTTTTCACGTGATCAATTACCTCTCTAATGACTTGACTAGTTAGGTAATTCAACTTCACTCTACAAGAGGGCTCCAGCTGCTCGAAGGTGTCTGCATGATCATGATTTTTTTTTTAATTCAACTTCCTCTTCTTCAATTTTCTCACTGACTTCATCAATCTCCTCCATAGGAACATCATCTTCTTTAAGCTGTTGAAAAACAATGGAATTAGCATTATCATCAACTATTAAATTAATGGATTCTATCAATGAAGAAGTTTTCAAATTATAAACACGAAATGCACCATTAGTAGTTAAGTAGCCAAGAAGATTCCTTTATTACTTTAGGAGTTAAAATTTTCAAGATTTTCTATGTCCTTAAGAATGAAGCACTTACTTCCAAAAAGTCAGAAATATTTAACATTAGGCTTCATATCGCACCACACCTCATAGGAAGTTTTTAATGTACCAGGACGAAGATACACGTTAGTGGCTAATATGCAGTGTGAATAGCCTCAACCCAAAGCATCATAGGAAGTTGCTTTCCATAGAGCATAGAATGGACCGTCTCTTATAGAACTCTATTCCTTCTTTCCATGACTCCATTCTGCTGGGGAGTCTTTGGTGCTAAAAAATCATTTAATCCTATTCTCATCACAAAAATCAGCATACTTTTGATTTTCAAAACTCTCTTTCATAGTTAGTTCTGATTTTTGTGATGCATCCAATCACACGCTGCTTCTCTTGCTATAATCTGAAACACAATAACTTAAAAGCATCAAATGAATCAAAATTTTCACATAAAAAAATTAACCCAAGCATATCTAGTGAAATCATCTATAGCAACAAAGATATATTTCTTACCACCAAGACTCTTAGTGAGTGTGGGTCCCATTAAGTTTATGTGAATAACTTCAAGAGGTTCTAAAGTTCTAACTAAATTTCCCTTTTTACGTGCATTTCTAACTTGCTTTTCTGATTGGTATAGAGCGCACACACTGTTTTTATGCTTCTCTAGTTTAGGCATGCCTTTAATGAGTTTAGACTTGGAACATTTGTATAGATCTTTATAGTTCATGTGTCCAAGTCTTTGGTGCCATAACTCAGTCTCATCTAGGATGGTAGAATTGCAAATAAATCCTTCATATAGCATATAATCAGAAGTGCAAACACCATGTAAAACTTGTTATCCCTTCTTATTAATAATATTGCACTCAGTTTTAGAAAATTGGACAACATGATTGGCATCACATAACTAACTTCTAAGGTTTACCTTAAGTCCTTCAATGTATAAAACACTTTTCAAGCATTTGAAAACAATTGACTTAATCTCATCTTTCCCTTTTACCTATAATGTGCTACCCATCACCAAAGGTCACCATACCTCCTTAATAATTTTTCAGTTTTGAAAACAATGATTTATTTCCACTCATATGGTTTGAACATCCACTGTCAAGATACCACATGTTAGAATTTAAAGCTTTCAGGGTAGTTTGTGAAACAAAACAATTTAAATCAGATTTTCTAACCATTACACCCCTGGTTTTAGGATAACAAGTCTTGATAGGGTTTTTCTCACGTCTTTGGTTTTTGTTTGAATTTTTTTTTCTTTGAAAAGTTTATATTTTTATGTTTTTGAACATTAAATTTTTGGGTTTTTGAAAATGACATGAGTTTTCAAAAGTGTTTTCAGTAAAATCAGAGAATGCTTGAAATCTATTTATCATAGAAACTCTAGGATTTGGGTTTTTAGAGAATTTTTTCACATAATTCAAAGGGAGACCATAGGGTTTGTGATAATTACGGAGACTATGACATTTGATTCTACAATAGTGACTTATAGGTACAAATGGTTTGGTTTAACAAACTTGTACCTTTCACTATAAGAGAAGGATATTGATGATGTTTAAATTTGTTAAAACTCCTCTTTAGTGGTGTAGTAGACTTTAGGGTTGGAGCCGTTGCAAGTTTTGGGACATTCTTTTGAACTGTAGAAGAATTTAGGCAAATCTTTGGAGTTGCTAGAGGTGCTGATGATGATAAAGCAGTTCTGCTTTTCTCTCTAGTGTAGCCTAGGCCTAATTTATCTCCATGTGACCTTTGTTTGCTCCAAATCTCTCCAGTGTAGAATAGTGTTCATCTTACCCATTATCTTTTCATGCTACTTTATCTTCTCTTTCAATTCATTGATGCTAGCTTGAAATTAACGGATGGATCTCTCCAATTGTTCAATCTTCTTATTCTTCTCAGCTAGCTTAGCTTTGAACTTTTCCGCAAGGTTAGACTGAGAAACTTTATCAGACTATAAAGAAGATAGCTTACCTACGAAATTTTCATTTTCAACCATCAATGCATCTCTCTCACTCCTCGGATTACTGCTTCATTTTTTTTTTTATTTCCACAGTCCTAAGTAAAGTGGCATCAGACATGACATTCAAAGCATTATACTTTCTTCTTCTCGTCATCTTCTGTTTCGTTCTTCTTGAATTTCTTGCCTTTATCTTGAGACCTCGACTTTTTCTTATTATTTTTGTTGAATAGTGATTTTTTTCTCTTTCTTCACATATCTCAAAAACGTCTTTGCCATGAAAGCCAGTTCTTTGTCAGATTCCTCTTCATCCTCTTCCTCTTCTATAGTTATAAGAGCAATACCCTTTGAGGCCTTTCGAGGTTTAATCATGTTTACCTTATAGGTTTCCAATGATCCTAGGAGATTTTCGATCCTATGAGATTTTCAATCCTTATAGAATCTACTGTCCTAACTTCTTCAATTACAATGACTTTGGCATCGAAAGAATAAGGAAGAGGCCAAGGATCTTACGCACCACTTTGTGTTCTGGGATGGACTCTCTAAGATTATGGCAAGAATTGACGATATGACTTAATCGAACATAAACTTCGTGAAATTTTTCATCTTCATTCATCGTTAAACCTTTAAATTCTGAGGTGAGTTTCAAAGCTTTGACGTTTTCACTTGCTGGTTCCCTTCAAAAGTGTTTTGTAGAATTAACCAGGCTTTCTTTGCACTCCTACTACTTGAGATTCAGTAGAATTCGTTTGGACTTATAGCTATGAAGATGGAGTTAAGAGTTTTGAAGTTCCAATCAACACTTTTTAGCTTTACTTTTGTCCATATTAGGATCGGCTTTACCACTATCTAACCATTAACTTTGTGAGTTAGCTCTTCCCATCCTTGTGCTATCGTAGTCCAGACTTTGTAGTTGATCCCCAAGAAATATGCGTGCATACGAACCTTCCAATAGAAATAGGTGGTGTTGTCAAACCAATGTGGTTTGGAACTCGAACCTCTTTCACGTGTAGGATCTATAAATTTGTATTGACTAATTCACTCAATGAATTAGAGTGGGTCACTCTAATACTAATTGAAAATTTCAAATTATGCAATCACATATAGATGAATAAAATTGAAAGCACGAATAATGAGAAAACCCTCCCACAGGGAGAAAAGCCTCTTATAATAACAAATCCCACTATCAACAGGTTACAAGATCCTACTTGAATTCTCTACAATTTGTTATCTTACTCAAATCACTCGACTAACCCTATAAGCGGGCTTTTTGTCTCACACAGAAAGTAAAGAAAGAATAATGAAAAAGTCAGGGGAAGAACACTTAAGCTTCAGAATTAATACTCTTTCTCAACCTCTATAATGTGTCCCTAATATTCTATATTCATTAAGGCTAGGTACATATATATAGAGTTACAAAAGGTTGCCCTAATCTGGAAAAGTAGAAAATTAATACATTCAAAAAATACATATCTCGAACCCTTAAGCATGCTGCGCTGTGCTTGCACCATGAGGTCAAAACCTTGTGCATCCTCCTGCCTATGGACCATGCTAGAATCTGTTCTAAGCTAGATATCAAAGAGGGCGCACTCACGAGATCCCAATGGGTAGAGGAAGCATCATGCTTTCTCCGTGCCTTGTTTATATGGTGCATTGTCCTTTTCTATGCAACACTGTGTGCACAATAGAATACTATTTCAACAAGGACTGTAATCTGGTTTGAATTAGTAACTTGTAATCTTTTAGAATTTAGTCAATTATAGAGGTTTTCATTACTATAACTTGTCTACATGTCCTCAATTTTAGAAATTCTTTAATATTCATCTTTAACTTAAGATTGCATATGGATTTGCATAATTAAACTTTACAGAGATGTACACTAACATCAAAAAATGTGCATTAGACTTGAGAAGAAAATAAATATGGCTGGACATAAGTAAGTAAATAAATTAGAACCTAAAAAAGGAATGCTCTCTGGAAATGAGATACAACACATTCAAGGTGGGTTGGTGTGGGATGTTTAAACTTAGCAAAATGAAATCAATCCATTTTTGGCTCCATATATAGTTCCAAGGCATGAACGAGATGATTTCCCTTTGTTTGCTGTGGGAGATGGGAAGAGGAAAATTAAAGAGACAAATGAAAGAAAGTAAAATAATGGAATTAAATGAAGAAAATAAAAATTATGACACCTCCATCTTTTTTTTCTTATCTCTGACATACGCCAAAAAAACAAAAACGAGAGATGAAAGAGGTCCTCTCTCCCCCCCTTTCTTTCTCTCTCTCCCAACTAATCTGGAGTGTTGGTTGCTCCATTGTACATAACCAAGCATGTTCCACAAAATTTATGGTACGTGGGATGTAGCATAGGAAACGTGGAGGGTCGGCGTGACAACAACTGATACGCAGAAAAAGTTAAAAATAGAAAATAGATACTCTAATTGGTTGACAACCAATCAAACATGAAACTTTTAGGTGACAAAAAAAAAATTATTTTTATTCATGAATCAATTGTCAATCAAAACTTAAAATTAGAATTCAAATCACTAAAATCAAGAAAATAATGAAAAATAAAAAATTTAACTTAAGGTAAAATTTCAATATTAAACCCAAAAAAGTTAAACGAAAAAAAAAAAAAAAAAAAAGAGGAGGGCTAAACAAGCAACAATGATCAGTTTGTCCTATAAAAACTAAATTACAATTGAGAAGTAATTTTCCAAAGGCATATTTCTTTTGGGGTAATAAAAGGTAAATTTTGTTGATGTAATTTTTATCTTAAATCAATTTTGAAAAAGAGGTAAACAACTATATTAGGGGTAAGGATTACTCTCTTATGGGAGTAACTTGTTACTAGTAGGGGTTAATAATGGAGAGTAAAAAAAAAGTATACCAATTTTTATTAACTCGTAAAACATTCATTTATCCTCTAAAACATTAGGCAACATTCTCCCTTAATACTTTAAACATAATATAGTTATTACCGCATAATATTATTCTTTCAATCCAAACAAAAAACTATTATGTACTTATTATCCTTTGTTACAGAATAGCAACTATTTTTATTTCACTCCTAAAATTTTGGCCTAGTAGAAAACATTCTTCGATTACAATTTTAGAGTTGATTCAATAGCAATGCTACAGTTACCATACATTTATCCCGCACATTCCACCGCTTAGAGGAGTGAGTGGTATTGATTTCCAAAGAAAAAAATAACATCTCACGGCTGTGATTTTGGAGGAAATATACTAGTAACTACCCCTCATCATCAGTACAACCTACACGAACATTGATTGGTGAGGAAAAAGATAGGGGTGAGAGTAGACTTCTGCTGATTTAAATCTGCATCTCTACACCAAACAAGTAACTTTTGATTGACATAGTTAATTTTATCTTTACTATTTATGTAAGGAAACAGGAGGCAGGGCTGACACTCAACTTTTTGATGAAGTTGCAAATTTTGATGAATTTTTTTTTTATTCCCTCGATACCCTTTAGTAATCTATAACTACTTATGATTTAAAAATATTAATAGTTTAAAAAAATTAATTTAAAATTTTTTACATCCCTTGGATCAGTACTTTTATTTTTATTAAATAATAATTGAATAATAATTGTAGGCATCGAACATAAACCTCCATATCTAATTCAAAAATCTCAAAATTAAGACCACGAATTATGAATTTGACATACCAAAAAATTAATATTATCTTTCGTATGTGAGAATAGAATGGAATAAAATAAAATAAGAGGTGAAATAGAATATAGGTGGGAAGAGAATAGATGCTCATTTTATTCCTTTATTTGGTTACAAACATAAAAATTATGGGAATGAAATGGACGTTCAATGATAAGTAAAAATTTGAATTTTCATTCCATTTCCATTATTTTATTACATATTTTAAATATAATGAAATAAAATGAAATGTAATAAAAATTACTAACATTATTTTTTTTAAAAACTATAAAAATAAATTTTGTTTCCATAACTCGAATATAAGCTAAAACTGAGCCTACGGGTAAAATAGTTATTTTACAATTTGAGTTTAAATTGAACTAGAATTTTCTTAATTATTAAGAAACATGTCAATAATTATTTTTCAATTTCTTAGGAAGTCTAGAATACAAATTTGGACAAAACAATGGGCAAAATAGTCACTTTACAAATTAGATCGGACTAAATTTTATTTAACTATTAAGAAATATGTCGATGGATATTTCTTTTAGAGGTTTAAGCAGTTTAGAACGCAAATTTGGATTAAAAAAAAAAATGAACCCATGGATAAAATTGTCATTTCATAGTTTGAGTTTGAATCCAGCTACAATTTTCTTAATTATTAAAAAACACGTTAATAAATATTTTTAACTTTTTGGGAAGGCCAAAATACAAATTTAGGTAAATAATGGTTTCTTCAAGTAAAATGATCATTTTATGACTTGAATTTGGAGCAGACTGAAATTTGCCTAGTTGTAAGAAAAAATATGTTGATGAATTTTTATTAAACTATTAGAAAGCCTGAATCATTATGAATTTTGATAACCAAAAAAAAAAAAATCAACTTAGGAGTAAAATAGTTATTTTATAACCTGAATTTGAATCTAGGAAAAAAAATATTTAATGGTAGAATAGTCATTTTACAACCTAAAAGAATGATTCAAGGATATATGTGATCCTAAAGTAGTTGCTTTTTTATTTATGTTTTTTTTTTATTTTTTTCGATTGAATATTGATTATAATGGAATGATTATTTTATCATTTAAATTGCAAAACATCTTTTCTGCTTAATGTGGAAATAGTTATTCTTAAGAAATAACATTCAAACTTATTTTTTTATATTAAATATGAGAACAGGTTAAAATAAGAAATGAATTCTATTTCATTTTCTTTTTGATTATCATGTACTAAGGAAAGCATAAAAAAGAGATGGCTACTTGACTTGTGTTACCGTATTAGGGTTATTATGATTACCATATTGTTACTGAATAGGAATGTAATCTATGGTGTTTTTTAATGATTGAACTATTTACTATCCATTAAACAAAATATACATGTATACAAATTTCTATAAAGTACCCCTTGGAATACTTTTGCTTTCACATGAAAACCTGGGAATCCAGATGTTTCAACCGTGCCAAAAACTATTTAAGTATTTATGCATCTCTCTCTCTCTCTCTCTCTCTCTCTCTCTCTCTCTGTCTCTCATTATGTAACTTTGGCTCCTAAAAGGGACATATTATTTCCCTTCAAATTTGGGGTGCTGCATTTGGTTGGCCACCACAAAGCTTGCCTAACAAAAGCGTGCGATATCAAAATTTTTGCCTTTCCACAGAATTTGAAATAAATTGTGTGGACACCTTTTGTGTTCACGATAAGATTTATTTATTTTATTTTAGTATGTGGAGCGTTATTTGAATTGGTGGTCTCTAACTAAGACCATAAAACGTGAGGCTCTCTCTCACACAGGATTTCGTTAGTTAACCATAATTTTGCACCAATAATTTGTGGAGGGACGTATTTTTGGTATACTCAAATGGTGGAGAAACAAGTTTAGAAAGAAAATTAATAATTTGAAAATAAATTTAAAATTTCAACAAAAGGGGAAAGTTAGTTGCAAGAGCTCCCCCACCTAGACAATAGGTCCAAGCTTCTTTCCCCCGTCCCCCTATGCTTTATTTTCTTGCTTTTATTATATATTAACTTGAAATGTCCACACATAATGTGGGATTTTTATTAATTTGTTTAATAAAATTAAATAAAAATTATGAAAACATTCATTTGTATAATTTAACTAGGAGTAAAAGAATAAGATAACATGGTGGTTAAAAATTTAAAATTTGTAAATAACTTAATTAGGGGTAGTTTTTAAAAGCTATTTGATTTAATATTTTAACTTAATGGGTGGTTTAAGGGTATTTTAGGAAACTAATAAGTTTTACAAAATTTAAACTTCATTAATTTTTTAATTTCACTAATGTCACTAGTGTTTCTTTTAAGTAATATATCTTAGAAATTGTTCATGGCTAAAGATACAAAAATTTGATCTGCGAATAATTTAAATATAAATTTTTAAAATAAACCTACATAACAAAAATTACAAGAATAACATGTAAAATTAAAAATTACTAATGAAAATTTAAAATAGATTAAGGTATCTATACAGTATTTAATAAGATGTAATATTATTCATTACAAATATAATCACTTATTTAGAAATATTAAATTAACATCTTTTATAAAAAAATATTTAAAAAAATATTAGAAGAGTGTGAAAGTGCATTTCTATCTGAAATGGTTGAAAAGACAACCAAAATGAAAAAAAAAAAAAAAAAGAAGTAATCCTTTTTGTTAGACAAATTCAAGAGTCAAAAATATCCTAAATTTAAATTCGTTAACTTTCTTATGTTAGAAATATGTGTAAAAATTAAGTCTCATATCGAATAAATAGAAAAAAAGTTATATTTTAATATACCATTGGGTGGTTCATTACTTACATGACCTAACCTTTTAAATAAATATGAGTTATTCAATATATATCGGATTCATGTAATATGGTGTGGATTCCGGGTATACTCCCTAACGGAGTGGACCTACATCTACCTGTGAGGATCTCGGGCGGATCAGACTCCCAACATCTTATTATATAGATTTT
>QLOD02000013.1:15787584-15801305 GCA_003260245.2 Sideroxylon spinosum | reverse complement strand
TTTTTTTTTTTTTTTTTTAACACTTCTAGAGTATGTTTGAAAGTTGTTGAATCACTTTGGAAAATATGATGAACAAAAATGATCAAATAAATCTACCGCGGTAACATCCTTAATTTGATAGGTTTCTTTCAATTGATTTTCTTACCTTAAGTTGGCATGCTCTTGTCTAAAAATGTTGCCGTGTTTTCAAACAAATGCTTTGTCTGAACATGATGACATATTTTTTGCAAATAAAATAGTATTTTAATAAGTACAAAATAACATTTTAAATAAATATATTAAACAAGGTAATAAAGACGTACAGTTTAAATGCATTTCATTTTATTCTATTTTCTTGTTTAAAACATGATCTAATCTTTTTTCAAAAAAACAAAATTAATTAATTAAATAGCAATAATAGCTAAAGAGAAGAGAAAAAAAAAAACAAACAAACAAGAATGTGTTTTAAGTTATATAAAATTTGTAAAATCTAATGTTTAGTGTTTTGTGCAGTAAATAAAAAGATTAAACTATACAGCCTCGTAATTCGTATTCGTAAAGATTTCTAAAATTTTATATTTTTTAATATAATTTCAAAGAATGCCTAAATCTATTGTGAAAAGATATGGACTACGTAATTCTTTTTTTTCAATCAATAAACCGCTAAAAATTTATTTAGTTACAAAAATGAATGCAATCAAAATCATTTTAGTTATATGGGTGGGATTGTATTGCCAATAGAAAATCGTTAACTTAAGTTTAAATTTCTTCTCCTAAATTAACTCTAGACGAGAAAATTGTTTCAAGAAAACAAATCTTTCTTCGATTTTCTGTTGAGAAATTGGCAACAAGCACTAGTTTCATGCTGCTCATGGTGAGATTAGAATGGTAAAAGTTATTGCGTTAAGAATAGTTAGCATTAGGGTAAAACTCACTTAGGAATCCGAGTTTTAGATTTTTGACAATTTCAGTTTTTATCTTTTGAAGATGGCGTCTGGTTAGAAAAAAATTGGTAAAGAAGTAGAGTAAAAGTATAAAGATTTGATATAAAGGTGATAAGTGATAAAATTTGATTGAAAAAAGTACGAACTTTTTATAACTTTTGATAAATTTTGATATTTTACTTGTGGCTAAACGACCCTAAATATCGGTATTTATACCTCTGGTTTAAATTTTTGATAGGACAATCCCACATATATATATTACGATAACTAGTACGATTTGACGAATCAGATAATGTGAAAGGCCAAAAATGCCCTTAGAAATATATTTTTTTATAACTTTTATTCATGTTAGTTATATTAGAATGTTAAACGAACAATGCACACATATACTAAACAAATATAGACAATAATTATTATATATTATTAAAACTTGGTTTTATATTTTTAATAACTTTTTGGCACATTATTTATATTTACGTTAAATATGAATAATATTTCTAAAATTTTCAAAAAAAAAAGAAAAAAAAAGATCACATTTTGGTGGTCTAAAAAGAAAAAAAAATAACATTTTGATAGTCAAAAATAAGTTTTATACGTTAATCGCTTTTATTTTCTTTTAATGTGACTATGTAGTGTCATTTTAGTTTAAATATAAATAGCATGCATGTCTAAAAGTTCTCAAAAGAAAAAAATAATAATAATATAAATTTTAATTTTCTAGGAGCATTTTGAATTTTCACATAATTAAATTAATTAAATTATCTAAATTAACAAAAAACGAAGTAACCACAAAGAAATCTTATTGCCAAAAATTTAAATCTCGAACTAAATGTCTATTTTTATAAATAATGAATCTATTAATAATTTTAAAAGTGTTTGATTTATCAAAAAAATACTAAAAAATTATAACTTTTATTAATTTTTTTAATTTTTGTCCAATTATATTTTCTTATTTGTCAGTTTTATACCAATATTTTATTTTAATTTATTTTTTTGACCATTAAAATATCTTAGTGTTTAGAAGGTGCTTCGATGGTGGAAAAATACAATAAAAATACAAAAAATTAATATAAAAGTGATAAGTGATGAAATTTAATTGAAAAAAAATTATTAATTTTTTTTTTAACTTTTTTTCGTATTTTTCTGATATACCCGATACCCTTTAATTTGCCAGCTCATAGTACTATACGTAATGTGCGAATATGGCACGTTTGCATGATTTTTACCAGTTGTCGTATTTTTAAGTCATAAGGGCTGCTGTCGGGCAAATAAGGAGAACGATTAGTAACCGTACGAATTAAATGAGAGTTTGGCGTTATTGATCAAATGAAATGATAGTCTTACACTTATTATTATTATTTTTAATTCAAAGTATTTCGGTTAGATTACGTGTATCTCGATCATTTTCTGGGATTTTGAAATTAACGATCGAATAAACTCTTCAGTCACTTTAAAAAGACTTAACTAAAAACCTTTAAGAGCAAATCTATCATCTCATCAATTAAATTATTTAAAATAAACGATCGAATAAACTCTTCCGTTATTTTAAAAAGATTTGAATTAAAAACTTTTGAGAGCAAATCTAACATCTCATCAATTAAGTTATTTGAAATTAACGATCGAATAAACCCTTCGTTTATTTTAAAAAGACTTGAACTAAAAACCTTTGAGAGCAAATCTAACCTCTCATCAATTAAATTAATTCTCATAGTCGATAAAGTCTTACCACTTTAGCTTTCCATTGTGAATTCATGTTTAAATTTTATTTAAGAAAACAAATCAAATTTCAGGGAAATAAAAGTCGTATATATAAAAAATTAAAGATAAATTGAAATTTCTAACTCACCGAACCAACCTAAATTAATGAATCAAAAAAGTCTTGTGAACAGAAAGAGAGAGGAGGAGAGAAAATTGTTGAATTTTAAAAAACATTTTGCTAAAGGGGAAGTAATAATGATAACATTAAAATTTGTTCCCTAATAAATTTATTTACACGTCATTGGAAGATGAAGTAGATCTACTGCATTAATTTAGAATGTAAATAATAAGGACATAATTTCAGAGACGTGGTAAAAATTTTATTGTGATATGTGGCTTTTATTCTAGAAAATGCAACCAATTGAGTTTGTTTTTTTATTTTTTATTTTTTGTTTTTTAATTTGAGTTCATTTTTATTTTACGTTTTTGAAAATAAAGAAAATAGTTCAAAATGCATTTAGTCACTTATATTTTCAAAATTTGTTTTATAAAACAGAAAATAAGTCTACACATAAAACATAAAATAACAAAAAGTTTTTTTAAGCGTTTTCAAGTCAAAACAAGAAAAATCTCAAAATGAGAAAAATAAAATATTTTCTTTATTCTTATTCTGAAATTTTGAAAACAAAAAATAAATAAAACAAAAACAAAAAATAAAAAATAAATAAACAAAACCAAATTCCGTCTTAGATTTTGAAATTGATGCAGCAGGTCTTCCTCTCTTTTCCTAAACAGAGTGGTGGTTTTTCACTGGGACAAAACACATAATTAATTAGGGTATAGAGGAATCTAACTTATATATATTGATAAACCTAAACGACTCTCACTTTAAAATCATAATATGATTAGAAGGGTTACATTTGTGTGCTTAACCACACAAATCCAATAAGATGTGTATCTACTATAGCTATATCAACACTAATAAGGTTTTTATACGTATCCTATTGATAATAATTCAGTCCATTGTTTTATAAAACTAAAATTTACAGTTAATGGCAGCTCAGATTATGAAAAATTTTAACATTCTCCTATTGGGGAAACAATTAATTGTATAGTGTATTTTGTTTTAAATTTATTTAAAAGGTATTCATGGATTGAAAATACAAAATGAATATAGCCATAACTCAACTACAACGTCTTGTATCATTGAGGTAATTATGCAACTTATGACATAAAATAAATTCATGATTATAAATATTGACGATTTAATTCATTACTAGAAAATAATCCTCTAATTACAGCCAAAGTGATAGTCAAAAATTGAATAGCTGCAATTAAACAGTATTGGCCACAGCTTGACTATTGGTCGTTACGATAGCATCTGTTTAGTAGAAAAAGATTTTTTGACCACGGCCATGACTGTATTCATATATTGGTTACGATAAAATATACTACTGACTACGATATGTATAAATATCAATTGTTATTATTAAATATATAATTATTATTTCATTATGGCTCTTGATAGACAGTTGGTAATGATATTTTTTAATTTTGATAATAAATCGTAATAAAAAAGTTTAGTAATCAAAGGATATTTTTCTTAGTAGTGGCCGACATGAATTTTATTACGGTGGTATAGCAAAGAAGACAGCCAATACGATATAATCAATTAATTAAATGTGGCTTCCATTGTTAGTCCTCAAAATGATTTCTTTTTTACACAAAGAAATTCATAGGCTTAATATGTTTCCAAAATACCAAAACTTAGATATTTTCAGTTTGATTTAGCTGATTTGAAAGTATCAAATGCTTTTCGAGAGGTGGTTTGGGTGCAAAATTTTGAACAATTTTGAAAAAAATTGATTTGCTAACTTTTTAGTTTTTTAGTAATTTTTTGTATAAAATTATACTAAGAGGTTATTAAAAATTATCAACGTTTTATCAAACACATAAAAAAAATTTAATTCATAACTTCGGATAAAAAAAATCAAAAAACTAACAAAAAAAAAAAATTGATTACCAAATGCATCCCAAACAAGAAAACATAAGTTTGGAGGGCCTTCTACAGGAGCAGTGCCTATGATCTCCAAGTTAAATCCAAACGCTACAGTTTAAATAACAAAATAAATAATGTAAATTACAAGAGACTTACTCTAAACATTGAATACATATAGATTTTATGCCGTTTGGATATTTTTAAAATTATTTTCAAATCATTCTTTAGCATTTTACAATTTTATAACAGAATAAAAATAATATATTATATAAATATTTGAACAACATTCTCATTTCACCTAGGAAAATTTAAGATTAATAACATTTGTAAATAAACGGTGTCTCCACTGAAATTCACATTTATTTAACCAAGTAAATATCCTTAGAACGGTCTCGTTAAAGATTTCTCTCCTAGTACTACTCACCCCCCCTCTCTCTCCCTCTTTTCTCTCTCTCTCTTTGCGCTCCCCCCACCACAAACATGTACAAACTCTCTCCCAGGCAATGTCTCATTGGTGCATAATGGACACAAAAATACAAACACGCATTTGGATTGAAGCAGAAAAGAGAAATGGATGCGATGATCAACACTGATCTGACCACTAAAGCCAGCTAAAAATAGTACAATATAATAACAACATACAACACTCACAATAAACTTTTTCTTTTATCATTTCTCATTCTCTTCTCAAGACCACCCATTCTCCTCAATATTGGGTGATTTCTAGCATTGTTGGGTCCAAGAAATCGATGGTGTCATCGTAGCATGAAATATAAGGAGGCAGAAGCAGTCCCTCCACGAAGGGTGACGACATAAAATGGCTTTGGTTACTATAATTGTTATAGGATGTGTCTGCTAAAAACGGCTCAGTCCAGAAATCGTCAATGGGTTCTCCAAGTGATTCCAATGAAGTAATATTATTACTGTCTTCTGAGAACCAGTTTGTGGCACTTAAAAGTGCATGATCAGAGCTCGGTGTGGAGATTTCGCTCGAAGATGGCTCTGGCGACAACGAATAGCTTTCCAAAATTGGCTGATGATGAGGCGGAACATCAGCAGCAGCTGCAGCAGCAACGTCTTTTTGCGCCAACTCTCTCTTCTGTTTGGCTTCTTCACCTTTCGGCCTCTGCCCACTGGATTGCTTCTCCGTCGATGATTCGTTTTGTCTCGCGCGTTTCTGGAGATTTGTGTGCCAGTGGTTCTTTATATCGTTGTCCGTTCTTCCTGGTAATTTTGCTGCTATGACTGACCATCTGTAAATCGAAGAAATGAAACATTTGTAAGAATCTGGACATTATTGTAATGGAGAATCAATTTATAAATAAAAGATGAACAAGAAACTAAATAAAATACAAATCTTATATATTTATTCAAATCAAACTCAAATATATTTATCCTAATAAAACATACACCTTATTAGAATCATATTATCCTCCGTAAAATATATCATTACCATGTTAAATATATATATTTATTAACACTCGCCAAGATTTCTCTTTTCTAAAGTTGATTTCAAAGACTGAGAAGGCTTACAAGAATAGGCTTTGGTTGAAAACGTTGATCGTCAAAACAGATGCATATATATGTGTTAATTAATATATTTGGATGAGGGAAGGCCGTTTGTTGAATTGGATATTGGAAAAGATGAACTTTACTTAGTTCTTACTTATTTCCGAGTTGTTCGTGTAATTTGATGATGGTGTCCTCTTCTTCCTCGGTGTAGTTCCCCCTCCGCACGTTTGGCCGGAGGTAATTCATCCATCGGAGTCTGCAACTTTTCCCACATCTAGATAGACCTGAAACAGACCATTAATTTAATTACAATCTATATATATATGCATAATTGCTATATCAAAGCCATTCCAATACTCATCTTTTTGGTATATTCTTGGATTGGTAGGGGCAAAAAAAAAAACTCTATAGATATATGCATAATTGCTTTATCAAATCCACCAATACTCATCTTTTGGGTATATTCGTCGATTGGAAAAAGTAATAAATAAAAAAAATAACCCACAATTAGGAACTCCCATGACTTTTAAGTGAAAAGTCCTCAAATCAAAACTTTCAAGAAACGAATAAATGACTCCATGATTTTACCAATTAGAGAGAAGAAGAAAAAAAAAGACCAGGTTAATTCCCACCTGCAAACTTGGGGAGCTGGCGCCAGTTCCAGTGGCCATATCTCTCGATGTAAGCTCTCAACTTGTTGTCTTCTTCTGGACTCCACGCGCCTTTCTTCACTCCATTTTTGTCAATTCGTGGTGTTCTCACCATTTTCTCTTTTTTTCTCAGTCTCTCTCCCTCTCTCTGGTTATCAAGATCTGAAGCTGGGTTTGGGGTAACACTTACCCAAAGCTCAGCTCTTTTATGAGTACCTTATCAGAGACCAAGACGTGTTTCAGATAAACATATATATATATATATAAACGTCCTTCAAAGAAGGATCCACTGTAATTATAAAGGTGGGTGGGTCCCCGAAGAAGATGCCGAGAAGAAGTCTGCTAAAAGAGTAAAATTATTTATACGACCAGAGGAAACAAGGAGGGAGGCTTTCTATTTCACCCAAAAAAAAAAAAGGAACTCTCAATTATACCACATGCATTGAACACTACAAAAATAATTATTTATGGTCCTAAAACTAATGAGATGACTTGTTAAAGGTTAGACTTGCCAAAAAAATAAATAAAAAAAGACAATTGGAGATCTTAGTAATCAAAAAATTAACTACATCACAAAATTTTATCAGTAAAGATATATATTTTAGTAATCTTGTCTTATCCTCACATGGTTTGTACAATAAGATTGTACTTCGATCAAAGATTTGTCAAGATTGAAAAAAAAAAAAAAAAAAAAGATATGAATTCAAAATTATTCCTTGTAGTAATTTGTAATAAAAAAATAGAATATAAAATTTGAGAAACTAAAAATAATTAAGTTAAAAATTAAATTATTGATAATTATCTTATTTTTTTTTAAATTTAATCAAATTAATTCATGCATTTAAAATTTTATGTTTCTTTTTTTTTTTTTTCGTTCCATTTTTTCCTATGTTTTTTTGTCTCCTACAAAGTCCTCACTCCAAATACACCCTAAGTTCAATAATCAAAGTAAGTGTTCCGAGATAATAATAATAATAATAATAAATGACAATCTTAATTCACCACTAAATAATAACTTTTGTACGAAGAATCATACTCCATCATTATTAATAATTTATCATCAAATTTTAACATTTCTTAGTGATGAATTAGTGTTGGCACTATATTTTTAATGTCGTATTTATTACCATGATTTTGTGTCAAAACAAATATTATTAAAGGAGGTTTTACTTTTACTGGTAAATTATTTCACCATTTATCAATAGTTAAAATATAATTAGAAATTAGTTTTAAAATTGAATCCAACCCGTAACATCCTATTTAAAAAAAAAAAAAAAGTGAGTTCTGACCTCACTAGCTAGCCCTAGTGGATTCTTTTAGCTAGGTGAATTATATATAACATTGCTACTATGAGTAAGAAAGCGTTATGCATCATTTTTTTGGTCACCTATAAATACAAGAATTCATATGAGGCTCATACATTTTCGATTAGAAATGAAGAATACTATCACATTATTTTGATGAGAAAATGGAACTATTTAAAATAAAAATCTAGCTAGAACAACGTAAGAACCTTAAGGACTAGACCACCGGTAGAATCTTCCGCGCATGTGCCTACAAAAGTCTTCTTTTTATATACCCCATCCCACGTGTATGACATGTTGTTTTGAAACATTTCTATATTTTAAAAATGTTCTTTGATGCTCATCATCACTAACATATGTGAATAAAGACAAGCCTTATAGTAATTGATATTAAAAGATCGAATCCCTCTCCTCTTTTTATATTTTTATTTTTGTTGTTGTAATAAGATGGGATTAACACCAATATTAAGGGAGTTTTAGTGATAAAATAATTGATCGATTTTATTATAAAAAGTTATATTTATTAGTGTCATCTTCATAAAATTATCATTTAAAATGTGACATTAAAAATGTATAGCGATAATAATTGACTTGTGATAAATTCTTATATACATAATAACAATACTAATTCATTGTCCAAAAAAATGTCGATTGAGATTTACGAAAAACAAAATCGTACTCTATAAGATTCAAATTTACAATCTCAGGTTTTGAAAACCTACATTCTATCAAATTGAGAATTCGTAATCAAATTATTAGTGATGAACATAGCAAAAAAGAAATTATCATTTAGTAAAACTAAAATAATTTAATGGTAACTAGAACTTTTAAAGGCAGACGTGTTATAGCAAATATATAATGACACTATAATATTGTTAAAAAATATTTTTAATAGCTAAAACCTTCATTTGTAGTACCGTCATTACACCCAGATGTATAACGGGGTAGGTGGTTATAAACCCAAAAACATTAACCTTTTCATTGGAAGCATTGGGATTTTGGAGCAACTAGATCTCTAGCTATGCCATATGATTTTATTAGCTCTTAGTTACTGATTTTGCAACTCCAATGAAATATTTGAAGGAATGTTACAGCTCAAATTTTCATAGCCATTTCCTTGATTTGTTTTTGTTATTATTTACTTGCATTTATTGTTGACGCAGTCACCGTGAATGGTTGATTGAAAAGATCTCAATGTGAATAGTTAATTTGTGAGGATCTCTTCCCCAAGATTCGAATACTTGCGTAACCAACCTTATTTATTTGATAATATTTTGAATATTTTTATATATTATGTTGAAAGTAATTTTTAGTAACAAAATATTTCGCCGCTAAATGTTACGAAAACGTAATTCCTTCCTGAAAGGTCACTTCGAATTGGCATCAATTGCTTCTCACCTTTAACTGTGACATCGAAAACAAATATTTTATTACGAAAAATATTCGCTTCTTTTGAAGTATTTTTTTCTTTAAATTTCTATAAATTTGTTTAAAATTAAAAAATTTTATTTACTGTACAAATTACAAGATTACAACTTTATAAATTTAAATAAATTTAAATAATTCCTAACACTCCAATAAAATATTTTGTTAACACTAACGCTATAAGTTTTCTTTTTTCTTTTTTTGGACTAATAAGTTCCCTTACTAAAAGTGCAGAACGGGCGAAAAATAAGTTTCATCAATAGAAGTGTTGGGTGTGTAATATCGCGACAAAATCTATTCTCTCACTAAAATTTCCATCTTTTAAAGCCTGATTTCTTTGGTAGCTATAAAGTTTCAATGTTCTTGTTGCATCCTAATTTTAACGTGATTTAGGGGTTGTTTGCCAAACTTTCAAAAATTGTCAACTCTTTATCAATTTTTAATTTTTATTAATTTTCTCAAATTTTTGTCAATTTTATAACTTTTTCTAACTTTTTTTAATTTTTAAAATTTTTCTCTAACTTTCTCTAATTTTTTTTTTTTTATTTTGCAACTTTCTTTAACTTTTCTTTAACTTGTTCAAGTTTTTATAAAATACATAGAGTTCATTTGGTATACCAGTTTAAGGACATTTCTTATTTTACACTTTTGAAAATAAAGAAACAGTTAAAATGCATTGTACCATTCATGTTTTCACAAAATAAAAGGGTTTACACAAAAAAATATAAAATAACAAAAAATCATTCTAAGTCTTTTTGACCTAAAGCGAGAAGAATTCCAAAATATGAAAGAAAAAAAAAATCTCAAATTAAACGTGTTTTTAGTATTTTTGACACATGAATCTTAAAAAAATAGAAATTAAAATTGTAAATACAAGTCAATTAATAAATTAATTTTTTCAAAAGTAATACGTAATAATAATAAAAATAAATATTCAAAAAATTAAATTATTTATTTATTTATTTACCAAATGATCCCTTTAATATCATCTTCATGAGTAGGTTCCTTGTTGTCCCTTTTATTTTTGCGACTGTTCCTGCTCAAGTACAACGTTATTACAGTTGAATGTTTTGGTCATTTATTCATTGGGGTTGCAATTTAGAGTGACTTCGAATGTTTTTGTTTCAGGTACAGTACTGGCGGACTACGTCTATTTCCACTTGTATGGAGTTTTTTTTTGGTTGTTTTCAACTTATAATTCTTTGCCTTTAACCTCATTTGGGACTCTGAAATTCATTAAAATATTTTTAAAATATTTAAAAATTATTTATTTTTATTTCACTATATGAATTATAGATTCAGAACTTTTATCAATTTTGTTTTTATCACTCCAAATGTCACCTTGATTTAGATAATTCTACTAGAATGTTTTTTTTTTTTTTTTTTTTTTTAACAAAGGTCAGAAACAGTATATATTTCCCACTCATGGCAAGTTTTCAAGGAGATGCATGCACCAGAAGAAATATATATATATATATATATATGTATTTCATTAATAAGAAGAGGATTTTCAAGATTGAACTTAGTTTGGTATGAAAAGAAAGTTAGCTTTTTAATTCTTACCAAATTAAGCCTTAATCTTGATAAATTAATAAGTAATTATTAAAAATTTAAATTTCTGTGTTTAAAGAGGAAAAAAAAAGTCAGTAGGCATTTGGTTTATTTTTCTATTTTTTGTTTTTGTTTTCAATTTTTTTTAACTCATTTTCTGTTTTACATTTTTGAAAATAAGAAAAATAACTCAAAACACATTTAACCATAAATATTTTCAAAATTTGTTTAGAAAACAGAAAATGAGTTTTCACATAAAATGAAAAATGATAAATAAAAAACATTTTGAGCATTTTTAGTCGAAATCAAGAAAAATCTTAAAATATGAAAAACATACCATTTTGTGTCTCATTGTTTTAGGTTTTTAACACATAAAACAAAAACAGAAAATAGAAAAGTAAACCAAATTCTACCTTGAATTTTTATAAACTAAATTTTTAACTTTTTATTAATTTAACATTTTTATCTTTCATTGTTTAAAAAAAATCTAAATTGTAAAAGTGTAATTTTGATCATTTCAAAAAAAAAAAAATTTGAGTAGCAAAAAAACAAACTTTTAGCTAGTGTTATCAAACTAAGTCTAGGGAATGTTTTGATAAACATAAAAGGCCAATTTTTTTTTAAACCTGACTTGAGTTTTATCACTTTGGAGCACTTTTTGTGTCAAGCAAAAGTCTAACAAAAGCAAAACAAAACTTTTAATTAAAAAATCGTATAAAGTTCATATGAAAATATTTCTCTCTTACAATTATTTGATTTTAAAATAAAGAATTAAATTGATTTGATTTAATAAATAAAATTTTATATTTGAAACATATGTTTGAATTTAAAAATCGAATTAATTTGATTTAAAAGAAATATCAAATTTTATTATATTAATAAGAAATAGAAAATATGATAAATTTGGTATATAAGGGTAAATTTATCCACTTACTTAAATGGTTAAAAAAAATGAATTCTCACCAATTTATATTATTTTGGATTAAATTTCAAACCATATAAAAATCTTAAAATTTAGATTACGGAATAAAATCATCAAATGATATAAAAATCTTACATTTTGAATTATGAAATAAAATTAAAACTTATTCATAAAATTTTATTTTAATTTTTAAACATAAGAAGTGATAAAAATTCTCACAAAATGAAATTAAATCTTATTAAATTAATTATTTTTAACGTAGTGATAAAAAGGGGTAAGGTTGTCAAGAGAAAGCATATTATTTTTGTTTACCAAATTACCCCTAAATAATTACGAGAGGCATGGTCCAAATTACCTACAAATCTGGAAAAATCTAAAGTTAAACGCATTAATTTAACGGTTGTTGCCATCATGGCTATCAACAGTCATCACTATCAACTTTTTGACAAATCTGCCTTCATACTATTTTATTCAACTCATGCCCACAGTTAGGTTTGATCAGCAGGATTAAATGATTGAAGTAAATAATATAATAAAATATATACATATATATATATATAATATTATAATATAAATTTAATTTTTTATGCTTAAAATTATTTTTTAATATTGAATTGGTGAGTTACACCATGGGATAATAAAATGTAATTTGATTCAAGATAATTTTAAATTTTAAATATTAATAAAAAAATTAATTCAAAAATAAAAAATAAATAAAATTATTATCATTTAACTTCTTTTCAAAAGATACACCAATCAGGATGAAATAAAGCAATATCATTTTTTCTATAAAACAAACTAATTGAAATAATATGAAATAAAGTAAAACTCACAATATTAATAATTGAATCGCATTCATATCCCTCATTCAAATACAATTATAGAGCTAACAGAAAAGAACAGTATGAAACATGCTTAGGCTCTGTTGGGAATGAAAAGTTAGAAATTTAGGTTTCGACTACTTGGTGTTTTGATTTTTTTTTTTTAATTGACGAAAATTACTCTTTTAACAAAAAAAAAAAGTTAAATGAACAAAAAGTTAAAAAAAAAAAAATTAGTTACTAAGGGCCCGTTTAATAAAGAATTCAATTTTCAGTTTTTGATTTTTAGTTTTCATTTTAGGCCTTGTTTGGTAATGGTATCATTTTTCTGATTTTATTTATCTATTTATGTTTTTTGTTTTTTTGTTATCTATTGACTTTTTTTTTTTTGTTAAAATGAAAATTGAAATTGTGTTTGAAAATATACTTTTATTTACAATTATTAATTCTTTTATTTTCATAAAATATGCGGTTTTTATTAATTTTTACAGACTTAATTTAATTTAATACAATATATTTCATATTAATTTAATTCAATAAATATAAATTATATTAACTAATAATATAATTTTTATTACTTATTATAAATAATTGAATATTACATAATTTTTATATCATTTAATTCGGTAAATATGAAATATATTAATTATAACTTAATTATATTATTCATTAAAGCAAATGAGTAAAATATTTCATAATAATTTAAATAATAGGATTAAAATTTTTTTTAAACAATTCAATAAATAAATTTCACATTAAATCATTAAATTAAATTAAATTAGATTATTTACTAAAATGAATTAAACTAATGTAATTATGATATTAACTTTCATTAAATTAATTAATTTAATTATGATATTTATTGAGAATAATTTAATAAAATATATTTCTATTTAATTTAATTTATTAAATTAAA
>QLOD02000013.1:15716711-15733559 GCA_003260245.2 Sideroxylon spinosum | reverse complement strand
ATATTAATAACACTACCCAGCACGTACATCTCCAGACGGGTTTTCTGCCATTTTATTTACGTTGACTGTATAGGTTTTTCCTGAATAGACAATATAGATGTAGATGCATGCATTGATTTCATAAACAAGTCAACGCATCAAGCCAATTGAAATTCGAGTCATCAGTTACACAAAATCGTATTAAATTTTTCAGAAGTTGAGTTGTTTTTTTCCAATTCAAAACTTCAATGAGGTGCATTTAAATTTGGTGCACACTGTATAGCCTTCTCATTTACTAATGAATTTATTTTAGCAATTAAAGTTCTGACTTCTATTTAGTTATAACCTCTCTTTTCAGTAATCATTTAGTCCTTACGTTTTCATTATTAACTGTTTAATTTTTAAGAATAAAAAATAATTATTGAGGTGTGACATTACAACAATATCCTCAATTATTAAAGAAAAAATTCAATTATTAAAATGAAATTCAGCTAATATTTAAGAAACAAAATAAACTTTGGCATATATTTTGTTTTGGAATCATTTCCTGCGTCAGCTGGCGGTAGTTCATACCATGTCCTATTATTAAATATTCCCAAAAGTCTGTCTTATTTTTTTTTTTTTTTTCTATCTTTAACCTTACAATAATAAGGCTCCATTTATGAAGTCACATATTCTAGCTTTTAAAATTTTTAGTATTTTTGAAATAATCAAATTTATTTTCTTACTTTTTAAGCTTGTTTTGAATCATGAAGGAAAAAAAATATCAAATTAATTTAAAAATAAAAACTTGGCCACAAAAAAATTAGATTTTTTTTCCAAGTCAACTACTAATTTTTTTTTTTTTTTTCCGAACTAAGCCTAATAATCAGCCGCCCATAAATGCATGTGCAAATTGAAGCCCATTCGCCTCAGAGTCTTTGACAATATTCGCAAAGGCCAATCAGCTGACGAGTTCAGCCTGTTAGAACTCAATTCTTTTCTAGAGGAGGTCCTGAGTTTGATTTTAAAAAGGACTCCTCTTTGGGATAAATTTACCAATGAATGTTTTTATTATTGTTTTGTTGATTTAACTAATTGGAATGATTTAAGTCTTTGGTTGACTTTAAATGAGGGAAGAATGCACAATTTGAGATTTTCAACAAGTTGGGCTGTCCAAACTATTAGTTTCGGTGAAAATAATTTGTCGTTTATGAAGATTATTTCGCTTTATTTTTAGGAATAATATATAAATACGTTTTGGAGCTTATATCTAATTTATAGACGCGCTTTAATAGATACACTTGAATAAATATCTATATTATTCTTATATAAAAAAATAAAACATGTATTTAACTTTATTAATAACTTAATTTAGTAAATTATTTTAAGGATTAATTGTTTTTATACTTCTTAGACTTCGAGTCACTTACACCTCATCTACTTTGTTATTATGCACTAATACCCATATACCATTCACAAAGTATAAACTTGAACACCAATATGTTAAATGTTAAAAAGACCAAAAAAAATCCTCAATTTCTTCTTCTATGCTATCCTCTTCTCTCTTATATGTTCTGATTTTCTCTCCTACAAAACCCTCCTCTCTGCTTGATCTTCTACTTTTCTCTCTTCGCAAAACCCTCTTCTCTCTCCTCGCTTTCAAATTTCTCTCACAAAATTACCAACAATATATATATATACATAAAGCCACACAATTTAGTGGGTGTTCTTTAAACAACCCATTATTTAAACAATTTAATGGGTGTTCTCTCCATTTTGAACATGGATTTATTATTATAAAGTCCCAAACAGCCCATTACTCATTGTTTACATCACTAAGGGTATGTTTGGCGTAACAAATTTTACTTAAAATCGCTTAAAATCTTTTAAAACCTTTTGAAATTATCTATTACACTTTTAAATTTTCTTACCCTTTCAAATTTCAAAAAAAAATTCAATATCTTTTAAAAAAAATTAGATAACTAGAATTCTGTTAATCGAATAAGTAATTTTTTTTTGGAATGTCAACATGAACTCCTAAGCTACCGAATGACATCCACTTTGTCTATCTTTGTATATTTTTGTAGACCGTTTCGACGGAAAGTACCAAATTGTTTTGACGGTTTCCCACTGTTCCATTCCATCCAAACGGCTGACGCAAAAGTCAAAAGTTCTAATGCAAAACCATTCTAACGGAACCAAAAAACCGTTTTGACGATTTTTCTCTTCAAAAAGTTAACACAAAAGTCAAAAAATTTCACTATTGATCTCTAAAAAACTTAGTTTAATGGCTACGCACCAAACGTAAAAAAGTTTTTCAAACCATATTTTTCGCCATTTTTGTTGTTTTTTGGCCATACCAAATGGACCTTAAAACACAACGGACTTAAATAAAATTAACAAAATTCAAATGCCCATGGTCCTGTTTGGCCAGTCATAAAAATACCAAAAGTTACAAAAAGTTCTCTTTTCTTCCAATCAAATTTCACCACCTATCATTTTTATGTCAAATCTTTATACTTTTATTGTACTTTTTACCAACTTTTTTTCCACCAAACACCCCTAAAATCTCTACTCTCACTCACGGACTCTACGTAGAAAATTCCCCACCTCAAACTCACACACACTCTCTCTCTCTCTTTCTCTCTAGGAAGTAAGAAGAAGACAACCCAACCCCCTTCAATATCCTCTCCACCAGACCCAAAAATGTTGCACCAGGTAAGACAAAGGACAATAGTTAAACAAATTTTCTCTTAATTTTTTGTATTTATACACACACATGTATATACAGATACATATAGATATTCACTTGGGATGTTCTCTTTGTTGTTGTGTAAATCAAATGGTTTTGTTTTGGGGGAATGATCCAAAGTTCAAAATTTTATTACTTTGTTCTTAAATATTTGGGTGTTTATGAGTGTTCAAATTTTAGGAGATTCCAAGTCTGGACTCCACGGAGGGAAGGGAGGGACTCGTCTGATTTTTTATCATGGCAGTTTCTTCTTCGTGAATTTAGGCAATCTATCACTAATAATTTCTTGTGTAGGCTAGAACTAGCTTTGATAGTTTTGATTATGTATGGAAGTGTTTGTTCTTCCTTCCGCAAAATACCCAGAAAGGGAAATTCTAGAGAGAGAGTAAAATCAGGCGAGAGAGAGAGAGGGAGAAGGCTGTTGTGGAGTGAAATTGAGAGAGAGAGAAAGAAGACTATTCATCATTGGCGGTATGGGTCTGGTGAAAGAGAGAGGGAGAGGGAATTTCGTTTCTTCTCCATGCCCCAGGGGCATTTTAATCTCTTCATCTCCTATTTACTTTTTTGAATATTTAGCACTTGTATTTTTTTTTAATGTGTAGAACATGTGGTGTTAATGTTAATAGTTATGTCTACTTTTGCACTTTTACAAACTGGACAGGGGTATTAGTATATAATAATGAAGTAAAGGGGTGTAAGTAATTCTAAGTCTAAGCACAAGGTGTATAAAAGTAATTAACTCTTATTTTAATAAAAACTGTGAATAATATATATAATCATACAATAAAAACTGTTCAAATCATTTATATATATTATCCCTAAACTTACATACATTATTCCTACATATAAAAATACAGTGATACATGTAATTAACATACATTAACAGTATATACTAGTATAACATTAATAAAAGTGTATGATTGCAACAACTTTCATGACCTGAAATACCTAGATTAATAATGAGGATTATTTTATTGTTTTTGTCATGGTTGTGACTTACTTTTGATTTTAAGTTACTTAGTAGAATCTAGCATTGTTTTGAATTCCATATATCATTTTGTAAGTTTAACTTTATGCTCTTTTAGGCTTGTAGTTACTCTTAAGATTTTTAAATAGATTTGCTTAAAAATGGATTACAAATGGAGTAAAATTCAGTCATTATATTGACATGTCAGTTATAAAATGATCTTTGTTTGAGTAGTGACGAGATAAGGAAAAAAATATCTATTCATTAGTAAGTGAAAGTTGTTAGGAGTTGTTTAAAGTTGTAAAATTATAAAATTGCCTAAAACAAACTTAGAGGTGAATATCGTACTATATTAAAAAATCAATGAAAAATAGTTAAAAATTATGAAAATAAAAAAATTTGTAAAGAAATTTTTTTTTTAAATTTCATCTCAATTACAATTCAATGATCTATGCACTAGAGTATAATAGAGTGAATTCTTAGCACATTAGATTATACTTATTTCACACACATCTCTACCATTTTCTTATTTCTATACCTTATTTGAACAACTCATGACATAAAAGTTCTTACTTTTAAGAATTCGTTACTTCACATGTAGTGTAAAACAATTTTTTCTATTTAATGATCTTAATGTATAACTTAATCATAATATGTTCAAAAATAGACTAAGGTGCTTGAATTAAAAAGTTCACCTTATAAGTCATCACCTTGTTATATATATATATATATATATTTTTTTTTTTTTTTTGTTTTTTTGGTTTCCCTTTTCTTCATTGATTGACGTTTCATGCTTTATTTTCTTATTTCCTTGTGAATTTCATGACAAAAATGGGGAGACAATTTATAAAATTGAAAGCTTTCCAATTAATGTTCCATATTTCCAAAAGTTTTTCTTTTTAGCGATGTGCATATTTTCAAAAGAGCATTGATCAAGGGGTGTTCACGAGTTCTTGATTTTAGGGGAAATTTATTTTTTAATTTTTTCTTTTTGTCAAGCAATTGACAGAAGAGGAAAATTATGAAATGGTAACTATACAATAGTTTCAGATTCAGATATTAACTAAAACCAAGCAGTCCATAGAAAACCTGAATCAAACGATTGATGAGCAACAAAAACACACAACAAACCAAACTAATTACCTGGGCAGTGATGAGCATCCATGGCGATGACAGCTACCATAGTGTCAGATCCGATGGTTGCAGAGAACAACGAGATGGAAGTACACCTGATTGCCTTGGGAGCACTGGTCCATCGATATAATTCATCTATCCATTCCTCAATTTCGCGCTACAAATCTGAATTCTAATTTAAATTGAACTTCCATGGGGGTCTACTATATCTTGAGAGAGAAAGAGAGATTGATCGAGCGGTGTTTGATCGGAAAAATACAAAAATTTAATGTAAAAGTGATATGTAACAAATGTTCTTTTTGGCAAACAAAAAAAAAAAATCAAAAGTTGTAAAAAGTTTGTATTTTTTTCAATCAAATTTTACCACATATCACTTTTATATTAAATCTTTATATTTTTACTATACTTTTTGGCTAACTTTTTTTTAACCAAACACTTTCAGAATTTAATTGAAAAAAAAGTATAAATTTTTTATAACTTTTATTTATTTTTTCTTTTTAGTTGGTCAAACAAGACCTCAAAATGTAGGGTTTGAAGTAAGAAATGAAAGGAAAGGCGAGCGTGGTAAATTCAAGGCTACCATTGGCGGGAACTTTGTAGGTTGAATTTCGGTGGCTCTCCGTTTTATAGTATGTTCACACCCGCACAATACAAGACTTTCCTCCTCCATTGTTTTTTTGTCTTTTTTCCCCCCATTTTTTTGTACTTCTGCATTGATTATGTTTAACAACTATAAACCAATAATGGTCTAATTTGAAAATTATGGACTCCTCAACTTAAAAACTATATGGACTTAAAATTCAAATTTACATATTCATGGAATAAACTTTTAAAAACTCCTAAAATACTCTTATGTGGCCGTGTTTAAAGTAGCAAAAACATAAATAAATATATATATATTAATTTTTAATGTTTTGGGTGTTTGGTAAAATATAAAATTTTTATCAATCTATATATTAGAAAACATTCTTTGATATAACGTTTAACTTATGTGATGAGGTTGTAACATTTCAAAAGTTGGGTACCAAATAAGCCCACCCAAGCATTTCATGGTCGTGGTCTCCAAAAGAATACTCAACCAAAAAAAAAAAAAAAAGGAGAAAACCGAACATGCACAGAGGTATTTGAAAGTTTTTTTAAATATAAAAAATTCAATTTGAGAGAACATAAATATATTTTATTTTTAGTTTTTTACACTCTATCAACTTTGATAATGGATATTGATTTTTGAAGTATGAAAAGTTTATTATTTTTAAAATTTTTAATAACTTTATTTGATTTTTTACAATCAAATTTTTTCATTTTTAGTTTTCTTTTGCACTCCATCAACTCTGATGATAGATATCGATTTTTGAACTATAAAAAATTTATCATTTTTTTAACATTTAATAATGTTAGTTAATTTTTTGCAATCAAATGTTGTCACGTGTTATTTTCACACCAATTTTTATTTTTTTTGACAAATTAAATGCCATCTAAATTTACTTTATTAAATTTATCTTTTTGTTGTTTTTATTTATTTATTTATTACTTTTTATCTTTTAAACCTTTTTTATAATTTGGTTTTTGTCAAGATGTATCTAGGTCATGCTTCTAAAAAAGGGCAGCCCAGTGTACGAAACTCTCATCTATTATCATATTTCTATTAGCAATATTTGAAAGTTTAAAAAAAATATAAAAAATTTAATTTGAGAGACTGTAAATGCATTTTATTTTTAATGTTTTTGCACTCCATCAACTCTGATAATAGATATTGATTTTTGAAGTATGAAAAGTTTATCATTTTTTTTCAATAACTCTATTTAATTTTTTGCAATCAAAGTTTTTTCATTATTAATTTTTTGGCAGTCCATCAACTCTGGTAATAGATATTAATTTTTGACCTGCGAAAATTTTATCATTTTTTTAATTTTTAATAATTATATCTAACTTTTTGCAATTAAATTTTGTCGCGTATCATTTTCACACCAACTTTTAATTTTTTTTTTGATAAATTAAACACCATCTAAATTTACTCTACTGAATTTATCTCTTTGTTGTTTTTAAATGTTACTCTCCCTGAATCCATTTGTATTTCATTTTTTTAAGTAGTTTTTATCTTTTAGATTTTTTTATAATTTGGTTCTAGTCAAAATATATCTGGATCATATTTGCATTAGTGTTAATTTTTTTATTAATAATTTTTTTACAAGTTATTTTTACAATTTTTCATGTAATTTTTTTTTTTTTTTTGCACAAGGGTATATGAAGGTTTAAAACAATATAAAAATAAATAAATTTGAGAAAGTATAAATATATTTTATTTTTAATTTTTTGTACTCCGTCAACTTTGATAATAGATATTGATTTTTGAAGTATGAAAAGTTTATCATTTTTTAAATTTTTAATAGTAACTTTATTTAATTTTTTGCAATCAGATTTTTTCAATTTTTAATTTTTTTGCACTCCATCAATTCTAAATCGATCAATCTCCATCACTATACTTCGAAAAGTTTTAGAGTACCAAAACTAGGGCTTTTTTCAATTTCGATCGACGACTTCGATCCAAGCTAACAGAGACCTTGTTTGAGAGATTGAAGAGGAAGAGATTGGGGTGCTACGATTTCTTAGTAAGACCAAAGGTATGTGTGTATATATAGTTTGGTGTATTTACATATATATATAAAGTATGATATTAGAATGGTGTACTGTAAAAGTGTCTATTGGTTATTCGAGTATGGGCCCATGTGGGGTATCCATTGCTTTGAAGTCCCCATTTATTTTGTATTGTTGATTAAAAAAACTAGCTTTTTGAATTAATAAATTACTTTGGTCAATATACAATTGCTTTTGTTATACTAACATAATATTTTTGGTTCATGCAGGGATGGTTGATGTAAAAATAGTTGAGCTACATCTCAGTGGAAGCTTTAAGGGGCCATTGTGTTTTTCCATTCATTTCTTTTTAACTTGAAACCTACTCATTAATTTCCTTCTTATCCATTCATGCGTACTTATGATGGGCTTATCTCTTGCCTCGAGTATGTAGCTGTTAAAGGACTCATTCAGATTGTTAACCAGAATGTCTGACTTGCACCCAGTGCTAAAATGGGATCTAATCCATAATTTTGGACCAATTTTCTTTAACATTCATAGGCTTTCTTATCTATATTCTCCATTACCAACATTTGGCACTCAAACTCTCTAACTGTTCCAGCAGATATAGCTTTACAATGGCAGTCTTTCAACTCTTTCCCTTTAAATTTCTTTGAGAAATTGGCATATATATGACTTAAGAAAAATCTGTGCTTGGCATTAGACATTAGCTGAGCAAATATAGTTTTTAATCCTTTTTGTCTATCTAAAATAAAGTCCCATTTTTCTATCTGAAATAAAGCACTACAACATCTCATGAACACTTCCAATGTCATCAATTAGCAACTTCAAAAACCAAGTCTAAGATTCCTTATTCTCAGCTTCCACCATAATAATGGCAAGTGGAAACATATTGTCATTTCCATCTCTAGCAATTGCACTTAAAATCTACCCCACCATACAACCCATTCAAAAGACAACCATCAAGGCCAATGATTGGCTTACAACCATTTAAAAATCCATGGAGCTGAGCCCGGTACCTTACATACATCCTTACAAATGTAGAAGGTAATTCTAGACTTGCTCTTTCAGTTTGAATTTTAATCCAGGTGCGTGGATTATATAACTTAATGGTAGTAGTAGAATCCCTCAATCTAGCATATTATTCTCTAATGTCCCTAACAATGGTATCTTTTGCTTTTCACATCACTTGGTACAGTTGATTCCTAATTACATCGACAATCAAGTCTCTTTTAATCTCATTCTGTAATGCAGTATGACTAATTGAAGGATTGTCTCTTAGCTTTTTCTAAATACTTTTTCGATAATTATCTGGAGTTAATAAGGTGGTTGTGGTATGACCTCCCACAATTGTGCTTAAGTTGGAGTGACTTTATTTGGAACGTTCTTTCACCTTGCTTTGGTGATGCATTAATTCTGAAGCCACACTCCATCTTACAAATGGTAATAACTCTAACAGCCTGATTATTTATGAATTTCAAGTTATAATCTTGTCTCACCAACCATTCCCTCAAGGCATCTCTAAATACAAAAATATTTTTAAACCTTATGCTAACTTTCAAATCAGGATTTACCATATCAACCTCTTTGTTAAACTCTGCATAATGAACTCTATCCCTCTCATTATCTGATCTTCTCATGGATTGTAACTCCTTATCTGTCCCATCATCAGACCACTATTGCTCATCTTGTTTCTTTTTATTCTCATATTGCTCATGTGTTCCTGCCTAAGCAAGAGTCTCTTTCTTAGCAAAAATGTCATCATCACTCACACCCTCCAAGTCTTCGATTAACCAACTAGGGTACATATCATCAGTATAATCACTATCATTATCACCAAGAACATAGTATTATCCTCAGAACTCTCTTTTTCTTCAACTTTTGTAGAATTATGCTCTAGAGGTACTATTGTGCGATATATCAGTTCCTTAACAAACCTCACTCATTATTATAGGAGTCTCCTTAGCTACATGAGGTTGCTCAGATATAGGAATCTCCTTAACTGTAGGGCTCTCTTTAGTCACTCAAGTAGGAATCTCATCCTCTATTTCAGTCTCAGCTGTTGGACTCTGATTAGGGCCTTCTATTGATAATGGGTTTAACCTCTTCAACGGTGTCCCATCCTTTCCTAAAACTTGTATTAGTTCTGGTTACCTATAACAATATACATGACAATTACTGAAAGTCTGTGACAATAATTAACCATCTGTAAAACATCTTTGTCATAGTTAATTTCTCGTAACCTTTCACCTAAACCCATCTCAAGTATTCTATAATACATCATGCTAGTGCTTGGGTAACCCCATTCCAAAAACTAATATTGCAAATCAATAAAACAGAGATAGTCTACATCACACTTGCTTATATATTCAATAGTGCCCCTACTATATATGGTCCACTCAAAGGATCACAATGGGAAAACTTAAAGGATCAGGGAAGGACCCTCATCACTAAGCAATAAATTTGCTAACTAACCTTTAATTTTATACGTCTAACCAAAAATAAAAAGGGCAATTATGATCTTGAAATTCCTATCTTAAGAGAAGTTGTTTATCGCCTTTCAACAGTTGTTCTAGAAACAGAATTTGAGAATGCAGTGCGATTACATAAACACAAATTTGTTTTTGTATTGCTTATGTCTAAGAAAAAAGCAGGTTGTTTTGGAGTTGGAAGAATGTTGTCATTACTGACCATGAAAACTATAGAAGCCATGTTTGGCCTATCATTTGCGTGTTCTTACACAGAGAGGAGACCCACATGAATGCATCTAATCATTTCTGAGGGATTGTTTGAGGAACTCACATGAATCCATCTGATCACTTTTGAGGGACTGATTGAGTTCCTTAACTTTGGATTTATTAATTCTTATTTATTCCCCTCATTCTAATGCTGCCATGCCTCAAATGAAAATTATTTAGATTATGTCAGGGAACCTACCTAATTGCTAAATAATAATAAAAAGAAAATTTGTTCTTTGCTTACATAACCCAATGATTCAGATACTTTTCTTCAAAATCAAGGCTGGTATTCTTTTTACCATTGACAATCTTTAATGATAGGATACCAAATCTAAATACATTAGATTTTTCTGAAAATATCCCATGCATTTCATATTCAGGCAACATATAACCACTATAAGTTCATAAAAAGAAAGTTAGCTTACAAAACATAAAACTACAAATACTACGTCTCGACAATTCCACATGCTAAGGCTAATTACACATACTACATCCCAACGATTTTGTTGGTATTTGTAAGGTTTTCATTTGCACAAATAGTTCTTACCATGCCAAAATCTGAAATCTTAGGGTTCAAGTCCTTGTCGAGAAGAATATTGCTTATCTTTAGATCTTGATGTATTATTCTTAATCATGAATCATGATAAAGATATAGAAGTCCTTGAGCAATGCCTTCAATAATGGTGTATCTTTGATTTCAGTTCAACACTACATTTTCACTTGAACCTGTTCCAAAGCATAAGAACTCTTCATTATACCTTTTTTTGAAATTGTATATTGATTTGGCAAGGATTGGAGCTAGGTACAAAATTAAGCACACCAAAGAGAAATGCATCCAAACTTTTATTGGACAAGAATTCATAATTCAATAATTTTTCCTCTCCCTCAACATAATAGCCAAGTAACTTCAAGGTTTCTATATCAAAGCTTGGAAATTAATTTGACCTCATTCTTGAATTCTTCAATGCCTTGTCCTGAACTCCTTGAAAGTGCTTCAATAGCAATTTGTTGTCCACTGTGTAGTTTACCATGACAATAACCTTTTACTCAATAAAATTGCATTCTAACTAGAAGAAAATTTGAATACATTTTCCTTCCCAAAGTACACCAAGGTAAAAAAAATACCTTATAAACAGGTCCAAATCCCCCTTCACCAAGTTTATTTGTAGGAGAAAAGTTATCTGTCATAACTAATATACTTTTCAAGGTTACTACAGAGATCTCATCGTCAATAATATCCCTTGCTCTCCCCAAGACAATTAAATTCCTTCTACTTGAGGAAAACAATTATGGTTATATGTACAAAATTTTTCAACAATTATGAAAGTAATAAAGTTTTATTTTAAAAGACAATGAATACTCATCTTACCTTCTAATTTGGCCTTCTATCTGTATAAAATATATGCCAGAAAACCCAAGCTAAGAACTATTAAAATGATTACAATGTCAAAAGTTGTTACTTTTTAAATTTAACCTATACTTAGAAAGCAACAGTGCTAGTGAGTATGTCATTAGCAAAACGAAAACATCTTCTTGATAATATATATTAGCAAAATGATAATGTCATTTCACTACTTTAATATAACATATAAACATACTTCAGAACATATCATGAGAGAAAGAATGTGAAAAAGATAACGTGCAGGAGCGTATGATATATTGTGCAAAAAAGATGGTATAAAAAATCCAATGTTCATCATCAAAATCAGACTATGCTCATATTTTTGCTGTATCTTTCCCTAGTAAGGGCCAGAAGTTAACTAGTTGATTCTTGTGACTTTTTATCTTATTTTGCATCACTCCCTCTCTCACTCTTTACATATATATATATATATATATATCCCCATCACGTCTCTCTATTTCTCTAATGCCAAATAGATGGAATGCCAATGGCCAACCTCCAAAACTCGAAGTAAAGAAAGGTTGAAGCTGGGGAATTTAAAGGGAAAGAGCTTGGTAGTGATGTGAGGGTAGAAGAGTGGGCCTTGTTTCCAAATCAAAGACAAGCTGTTGGTGTGATCGGCATGGAGGTGCGTGAGGAGGTACACCTGGTTGCCTGAGGACCACTGGTCCACCAATATCATCCCTCTCTCCACTCCTCAATTTCTTCTTACAAATTTGAATTCTATTTAAAATGAACTTTCATGGATGTCTGCTATATTAGGGGGAGAGAGAAAGAGTTGGAGAGATAGATTTTCAAAATGTAGGTCTAAAGCAAGAAATTAAAAAAAAGAAAAAGAAAAAGAAAGGAAGAGCGTGGTAAATGTAGGTCTTCCATTAGCGCCAACTTTGTAGGTTGAATTTAAGACTCCAAACGAAGTCCATACTCATTCACACTCAAGTAATACATGACACTTGGGGGGCTCTGCATTGGTTATGTTCAAAACTATAAATTAATGGTCTAATATTTGAAATTTTAAAAATTATCCACACTTCAAATTAGAAACTAGACATGTATAAATTTTTAAAATTCAAAAATTACATTTTCATGAAATATTTTTATTTACTTTTGGAACCCCCAAAATATTCCCATATATAACCTGTTTGAAGGAGTACAAAAAATCCATAAAACACCAATTTTGATATTTGTTTGGTAAAAATATCAAAAGTTACCAATAATTTTTCATGACAGATTGTCAACACACTAATTTTTACTGAATTGGTTAGAGTTATAATGTTTATTTCACTTTAATCTTATTTAAAAATTATAAAAATTTTTGCTAAATACACAAAAAGAGGCATTTGAAGTGAGAAAAAATTATAAATTTTAATAAAATTTATGGGTTGATAATTCGTTCAGTGATATAAAAAGTGAATAAATTTTTGAGATTTTCAACGTTTTTCAGTAATCCAAACGGAGCCAAAGTTATCGAAAATTACTAATAATTTTTATTTATTTTAGCAAATACCTAAAAATTTAAAAAAAAGTATGATCCATTTCATCAAATGCTTCAAAAATTTTACGTACTAACTTTTACCTAAAATATAATAAAATAAGATTAGATAATAATTTGACATCCAAACGAATCCATAACCTAAATTCCAGAGTCGCGAGCGGGGGCGTAACAACTATCATATCTTGCAACAGATAACGCCCACATTATCCGACCCCGAAATGCCAGCACAAAAATCTCCCAAAACCATGGTTGCCCCCACATGGAGTCCATCACGTGGTCCGGGCCCACTTCAATGGACCTTATCAAGCCACGTAAGAGTAAGAGAATCAGAATCTGCTAACAATCTCCCGCTACGTGGACGACACGTCACCCGGACTCGAAAAATATCCTGCACTCCGAACCAGGGAAACAACGGGCTACGGCTCTCTACCAAGCGTACATACCAACCACATAACCTCCTAATCTCTCACGAGCCTCCACGTGGCATCTCTTCCACCATTGGCCAGGTTCGGACAGAAACCCCCAGACCTGGGCTATTCCTTGCGCTTTCCAAATGACTATTTTGCCCCCTCCCTGGCACCGAATCTGAAGGTAATTTCGTAATTTAGGGAGAAAGTAGGGCGGTTTTGCTAGCGACTCCTTTTCTTCCCTTCTTCTTCTTCTCCTCCGAAAGGACATGGATGGAGAGAGAGAGATAGAGAGAGGAGTTTTTGAAGATGAAGCGGTGTGAGCTGTGCAAATCGGCGGCGAGGATGTACTGCGAGTCGGATCAGGCGAGCCTTTGCTGGGACTGCGACGCCAAGGTTCACTCTGCGAACTTCCTCGTTGCCAGGCATTCGAGGAGCCTGCTCTGCCACGTTTGCCAGTCGCCGACGGCGTGGAATGCTTCTGGCGCGAAACTCGGCCGGGCGGTGTCGGCGTGCGAGAGTTGCGTTGACGGCTGCGAGGAATTGAAGAACAGAGGCGGGGAGGAAGAGATCGGAGGAGGCGACGGTAATGAAATTGATACGGAAGATGATGAGTACGACGATGACTATGAGGAGGAGGATGACGACGACGAGGTTAGTGCAGACGATGAGGACGGAGATATTCAGGTGGTACCGTGGTCCTCGGCGTCACGTCCTCCGCCTGTGAGTTCCTCTTCCGGTGAGGAAACTCCCAGCAGGTTCTGTAACGACGACGGAGCAGTTTCGATGAAGCGATTACGCCAAAATGGCACAGATATTTGCTCCGACGTATGAATTTCCGTCCAATTTCTCATTGTCTGTAGCTCATTTTTGTTGTTCACACTTTACACAGACAGATCCGATTGATTTCAAGATTATTAGATTTTTTAATTCGATTTTCCCCTCACTTTTGTGGGTCGCATCAACGGATTCTGCGTCTAACCAGAAATTGCGTGTTTATTGACACAAATATCTATTTAATCTTGGCAAAACCGTGAAGTCTTAACGGTGTGGATGCGGTGTTTTTGTGTTACAGGACGATATCGGTTATTCATCTTCTCGCCGGAAAAGCATTTCGCCGCCACCGCCACCTCAGGCTTCGGCTTGGTCAAGGGACGGCGAGGCCGCATTTGTTGATTCGTTGAGGCCGTCGAAGCACAGAAGAATTGAACGAAACCGGTCCCCGACGGTTCATAGTGAACCGTTCGGTTCGAAAACCGGTTTGATCGTCGAATCCCTCTTAAGTCTCCACGAACAGCACTTGACCTTCGGCAACAACTTGACATCGGCGATTGTCAGTAACCGTGAGCGGAGCAATAATCCTGTAACCGATGGTTTTGAATCATCCGATCCCCCTGGCCGTCGGATTTGAGCTAAGCCTAATTCCCCAATTAACCTCTTCCCTAACAATAGTTCTTGGATTAGTCCCTTTTCACCTTTGTTTGAACGCTCGTTAGTTATAGGATTTGTTAGTGCCTTGAAGTTTGAATGTGATTTCTTGCTAAGTGCAATCCCGATCCTAGCTTTCCATTCGGATAGAATTGAATCGCAGTACTCGCATCCAACCAAGTACACTGCGGTTACTTGGTTTGGTGGGGGTTTTGGATCTGCTTGTAATTTGGGTTTCGATTACCCCAAATGAATGAATCTGTTTGTTGATGCATTTCTTCTTCGTTGGTTTACGATTCACTTTGAATGGGTTCATGGGGAGCCAAATCCAGTTTTGGCTTCATCTGAGGCTTTGTTTGGTTAAATTTAAAAAAAAAAAAAAGGGTTTTTTTTTTTTTTTTTTCCATATATAACTTTTTTTCATCAAAATTTAACTTTTTGTTTTTTGTGGTCGTTACTTTTTTTTTTCCATCCCCGGTGAAAAAAATAACGCTTAAAAGTTATAATTTTCTTAAAAAATTAAATTTTGTTGGAAAAGTTCATATAAGACCCAAAAAAAGAAAAAGGCATCACTTTATTTTAAATTGTTATAGGCTTTATATAAATTTTTAAAAATTTTTAAATTCAAAAAAGTTGTTAAATTTTATATTGCTGTGTGTTAATACAAATTAAAAAAATTAGAGAAAACTTTAAAAAGTTGGAAATTTTGGTAAAAATTAAATATTTTAAGCGTTGTTGGCGAGGTTTCGAGTCTTGCGATTTACCTAGGAGCATGGTTGAGTGATCGATCATGTTGATTGTTTTTGTTGGTGATGGTGGTTGGGTTGGGCATGTGGTTATTGTTGTGTCCTAGGCATCAATCCCCGCAGATATTATAATTATTTCAAAAAAATATAAAATAAGTTATTTTAATACGTAATTATTATTTTTTAAAAAATAATTTTGAATCTACTAAAATAAATTATTTTTAGAATAAAGTATTATTTTAATTATAATTAATTCAATTTTAATAAAATAATTATTTAATATGTAAGTATTATCCAATAAAAAGTAATTTTAGTTTAATAAAATAAATCATTGTAGTCATAAATTATTATTTTAGCTTTAATAAAATAAATTATTATAAAATATAGCATTTACTAAAAATGATTTTTTTAGTTTAATAAATACTTAAATAAAATAATTAATTTTAATATAACATAATAAAAATAAACAAAGCGTTACAATTGACAACATATTTATAAAATAAAAAATAAGGTTGATTAATTTGATATTTTGGTTACTTTGACTTTTTTTTATTAAGTTTTATCAATTTATTTAACGGAATGAAATCAGTATTAATAACATTTCAAAATAAAAAAATAAATATAAAATTTAAAAGTTAAAAAGTGATAAATATAATTATCAAAATATTGAAATGAGATAAATATAATTTATCCTTAATAAAAATACCAAACTTTAATTTGTAAAATCATAAATAATGGATACAAAATGTAACGGGTGTATCAATTGTATTAATGAAAAAAAATAAAATAAAATATTCTAAGAACTTATCAGAATAACATACTTAGAATTTGAGTAAACCTATTGTTAAACATTCTATCTTTAAATTTCACCTCCGCATATTTCCCTCTTCTAATTTTAATAGAATGATCTCCTTGCATGCAAACAAATGAAAACAGTCAACTTGTTAAGTAGTTTTCTTTGTGCCAAGGAATGTTTTCAGCGCCAAAGACCTTACGTGTTAACAAGTCCATTCTTTTATGGCTTGTGATGAACCTAAAACTATTCTAATTGAAAAGGAGTCAATGATTAAGAAACTTATAAGTATCTCTACCTCTCCTTATTGTCAAATGTTTTAGAGTCATGAGGAAGAAGTCTATTGGTTATCGAAACCTAAAATGGACAATATTTGTTAGACAAATTTACAGACCTATGATGTGCAGACAAAAATGGATCATCAACAATT
>QLOD02000013.1:15683663-15716611 GCA_003260245.2 Sideroxylon spinosum | reverse complement strand
CACAAAAAGTTAGAATTAAACCATTTCCCGTAGTCAAGACAAACCTACTAAAATTCTGTGCTACAGTTCTACTGATGGTGTGTCCAATTCCATCTAAAACTATGAATGATACACTTGTATTCCAAAAGAACCTATGATCTAGTCTTCTGTGTGTAAGCCATACGCTATACACTAGATCATATACTCTCTGTGAATACTAGACACACGAACAAATATGGTAAATGGCATTCATTGCTTAAGAGAAATTCTCATTAAAATATATAAAAACATAGCATAAATTATGTCTTTTAGTCTATATCTCTATCAATTTTTGGAGTCTTTATGCTCAATTTTAGTGGGTAAGGTCCTCCGGAGTATACCCGTAAAGGTTATGGAGAAGATTTGGTACGCCCTCTCCATTTCAGTTCATTTTGGAATAAAAATTTTGAAATGAACACAAATATATTCTAGAAATCCCTTTTTGAGTGTGTTTTGGCCTAATTGGTCTAAATCGCTCTGAAAAGTGCCCTAGAGGTCTCGGTTTCTCCTAAAAACTGCGCCAAAAGTCTTAAAATGGTTAGAACCTTATCGGGTGAACTTTGAACTTTGCAAAACATGGCTTGAGCCAGGGGCTCAGGCCAATTCTTCCCACTTTTTGTTCGTGCCATTAAGAAGCTTGCAAAATGGTACCATGGCCAACTTTTTTTCCATACTCGATTTATAAACTTGTTTGTTAGCTTGGTTTTGCATACTATTTTGATTAACTAGTTATTCAAGCCCATTTGCTTACTTTGTTTTGCAATTTGGTATGCCTTAACATGTTATTTAAACTAGTTTCCTGTTTAGGTTAGCAAATAAGTTTACTAAGTATGTTTAGCAAAACTCTTTGTTCTTTTACCATTTCAAATGTGTTTGATTCTTAGGGTATTCAAAGATGTTTGATGGTTTTGTTTTGCAAATCTTTTTGCTTATTTTTTAATTCAATCCTTTTTTCCCATTGTGTTTAGCAAACAAACTTGTAAACCTTGATTTGCAAAATACTTTGGTTTCCTTATCTTTCAAAGTAGTTTGGTTATTAAGTTATACAAATATTTTTGCCTAAGTCTTCACTCAAATCACTTGGCATAAAAAATTCCTATAAATAAGCACCTCTATTTCTTCCGTTTTCATCCCAAAACCACGTATCTCTTCTCCTTTCGCCGGCCGTGTGGTGTCTTTCTAAGGGTGTTTCAAGTTGTTTTCATTTTTTCCTTTCTAAAGTCTCAAAGTTTGATATAAACTTTTTCTCTTCAAATTATTTTCTTACACTTTATTTGTTTAAGTGTTGTAAGTTGCATGCTAATGCATTTGAAATGAAAATTCTTTCTATAAGATTACAATTTTCATCTTTCCAATAAAAAGTTATCATGTTTTCAGTTCAAGTTCTACCCAATTTATGTTTTTGTTCAAACAAACCTAAAATAAATTTTAGAATTTTCTTCACAATTGATACCATAATATGATGCATATTCATGTGCTATTCTATTCAAATTTTGGTACTTGCTATGTTAAAATGAGTTTTGATAGCCCATCAGAAAGCATGTAAGCACGCACACACACTCAAGGGTAAAAATAGCCTTAGACATTAATTGCTGATCAATTCAGAGTATTTACTTGAGCAAGTAATATTGCAGAGAATGAAAATAGCTTAGGACTATTTAAAGCTAAATCTATAAATCTATTTCTCCCATAGAAATACTCGTGAAATTTACTTTGTTAATGTATGAATGTTGTGGTAGGGATTGTCATTATACTTGAACATTTGCATAGCATTAAACCTTTGATTCATGTTACATAAATTTGACCAAACCTAGAATTGTGTTCGGGAGCACAATTCCCTACCAAACCAGACTAGTCTAAACCATATCAAAATGGATTAAAGTGTTTAAATAGATGCTTAACTCCCTACCAGGTCAAACTAGATCAAAAGGGATTAAAGTATCCAAGCAGATGCTTAACTCCCTACCAAATCAAACCAATTCAAACCAGATCAAAAGGGATTAAAGTGTTTAAGCAGATGCTTAAAAACCTATCAGTTCATATTTTCCGAACCAGATAGAACTAGGCTCCCCACTCTCGATAGAGTTAGGCTCCCAAACCTAATAGAGCTAGGCTCCTCACTTCAGATTTCCCAGGCCAAATAAAGTTAGGCATTCTACTTTAGATTTTCCATACCAAATAGAGCTAAGCTCCCCACTTTTCATTTCTCGTTACCAAACCAGATAGATCGAAGCTCCCAACTTTTCATTTCTCATTTCCAGACCAAACAGAGCTAGGCTCCCCCTCTTTTCATCTTTCATTATCAGGCCAGATAGAGCGAAGCTCCTTACCTTACATATGATACCAATTCAGAAATAATTAAATTGTCCAGGTGGATGCTTTAACCCAGTTTGTCTCCTTACATTTTAAGCATACATATAGTTTGGAAAACTTTAGGTTTGAACTACGAAGACCTAATCCCTCTTGGGGAACGTAGGTAGCTTGGGCACATTGCCTAGGTCCAGTCACCACTAATATCATTTTATCCATCACCACCATTTCCACTACCATTCTTATCTCCACTATCATTTCTATCATCATACCACTATTACCACCTTCATTTGGTCATCTAGACCATGCAAAAATTCCATTTTATTGTATTTAACCTAAATTTGTTATCTACAGAAACTAAAACATGCATGGAAATTTAGCGGAAGATTAGTCTTTAAAACTTACATTCAGATCATCATATAGAACCCCTTAGGAAACATCATTGTCAAATAGGTAAAAACATCACTACACTTACACGTGAACTACGATTGGCTTGATTATCAATCAAGATACGTAGGCAGGTTGATTAAGTACAACCATCTGAAATTCCATGCATCTTGTGAATTTAGAGTTTGTTTTGTTATGATATCAGCAAATCAGATATTATTTGATGAGATTATGATTGTCAATATTGGAAAGGAATACTGGATGTCAATAGATAAATCCAAGCATATCGATTTCTGAGCATAAATGAACTTGCAGACCCTTTATCTCTGATTGCACAGATTAGTAAATGTCACTAAAAATGGCCCTTTTCATCATTACTTTAAAGAAATCATAAATTTAAATATTTTAAAAATAAAAAATCGGGTTTCTTGACACACCCATTTTGAAAGTGTTGAGTGGCGACTATAATTTTCTATAATCAAGGCCCTTCCAAAACAAAAATAAAAGTCTATACTTGTGGGCGATCTCAGGCGCACTAATCGCAATAAAGACAAGTGATGTCCAACCCTAGCTTTGGCACGGCGCGTGGATTCGATCACGACATGATATAAAGGTGAATAGTTCAGTTTCAGCTCTAGATAAGCAACGAAATTCAGAATGAAACTAAATCTTTTGTAGCACATTAAGAACTTAACATCTAACATTGCTAAAATGAAAATGTGTTAAAGAATAGAACTTAAAAGAATAAGTTGTTTAAGTATGGGAAAACATAGGTAGTAATTCATAAAACCCATTTAGTGGGCTTTAGAACCTTATCTCTTTGATATGCTGGAATACATAAAATCTTTAATTTTTTTTTATCTCATATTTTTTATGTCATGAACATTAAGTTGTTTTGGTATTGCATGCATAAAGTATTTTACTTGGCACACGTAGTTAATTCATTGTCTCTGAAAGATGCTTGTAGCCTTTAGATTGATGTTAGGCCATCTTTGGAATTTTTGAAGCCTATATCTTTATTCTCATTACATTGCCTTAAGAGCCAACTTAAAGTTGATACAATAAAGAAAATTTTCTTTTGATTAGCCATACTGAATGTAGCCCTTAACTTTAGTTATTTAGGTAAGCCAGCCTTTGAGTGCCTTGGGAGCTGACTGCCTTTAGAAATTGCGTCTAAAATTACCCCTAAGTGTAAGGGTTTGCAGTTTAGTTTTAACTTAGCAAAAACGAGGTCGAATCCAGAAGGAATCTATTTGTTTTAGTTTCTAAGTTTCCTAAGATTAATTAAATTTACTACCTAATTCAAAAGTAATAGTTTCAATTGTTCGAGGTTTGGGATTGAGTTCGAGTTGTAAACAGAAAGTAAAATACTTAATTAAACTTAACCTTAACAAGGAATTAAAAATTTAGAACTAAAGGTGACAATTAATTGCAAGCAAAGGATATAATTCACTTAATAAACAAACATCTTAATTCACCTTTCAATTCCAGATGGATGGATTATTTCACAATGTGATATACTTTTTAATACAAGATTTAAGCTTTACGTAAAGGAAAAGTACATCAGAAAGATGTTTTGGTGAAAGCATATGAAATTCTCCCAATCTCAGTTTAATACTCATGTTTAGGATTATAAAATCGAAAAATATTACTTTTGATAAAATTAGGGTTTTAGATTTAAAATCTCCATCTGAAAGATGTAAAAGAAGTTTTAAGATTCAAAAGTCCTTATCAACGATTTCAGAGAATATGATCAAGGGTTTTTGTTTTTGAATGTTTTGAAATATAAGAAATCAAATCTAAAAATTTTAGATCCCTACATGTACGTTTTCACCTAATGCACATAGGTCTACGCACATCACAAAGCTCATAATCATCCACCCTTCCTTGATTTGTTGAATTAAGAACTAGGATTTCTAGCCTAACATGGAAACGAAAACAACGCAAGAAAAGTAAATAAAAATAAGAGATAAAAGTGCATTGATTGAATTAAAACAAATAATCAAATATCGTACTTTGAAAGAATACAAAACCTAATAAAGCCTCCAACAAGAATACCAAGAAAGCAAATAAACATCTCCAAGAAGAAAGAAAAGAAACAAAAGAAAATTAAAAAAAAACTCTGCAAAGTTCCTAATGATAGCTAGAATGGACTCCTAGAATAATCCCCTAAGGGGCCTATTTATAGAGCCCTTTACATAACCCTAAAAAACCCAAAAACGGAACCCTAACTTGCCTAGTGGCTCGAACCACCCATGGCTACAATCCAAACCACAGTGTGTTGTCTTCTTTAAAATATAATACAATGGTTCAGACCCCTTGAAGCTACGATCCGAATAATAGTGTGGTTCTTTGTTCTGGACTGTTCTGCAATGGTCCAGACCTGCTGGGAGATGGTCCAAACCATCCCCTCGTCTGACTTCTTGCTTTATTCTTCTTTCCTTGTCCTTGCTCTAGCTCGAATAGGAGATCTTTGCATGGACACCAAGGGCTCGTTATAACAATTATTTCCTCTTCTTTCCTGTATTGAAGAGAATAGAACTAATAAGTGATAAAGATTAACAAAACTTGTGAATTTATTAAACAATGCATGTTCCAATGCTACGTTATAGAGTTTATAATTACATTTTTCAAGTGTCATCATACTTCTCAACTTGAACCTTGCTAGTCCCTAGCAATGACTTTATTGAAATGAATGCAACTATTACCTATTTCTTTTTTCATTCGAAACATGGCTACACTTAGCCATGTGCAGAAAGCCATTTAAACCCCTAGTGGATGAGTGAAGTCTCGTGAGGGTTTGCAGTGAATCTACCCACAAAATTCTATGGCATGGGCTTAAGATGTCAAAAAGTGATTAAGGTTAAAAATGACTCATGTTCAAGCCCAACATGTCACAATACCAATTATCATGTGTACTTCCCAAGTGCTAAGCATAATGCATGGACTATCAAGATAGGAAGAGTATGTGTGCAAAATTGTTTCTTCATTCAACAAGTTTGCAAGAGCATAAATGGAGCTATGTTTTGACTTCAAATACTCATAAAATACTACTTATAGAAAGACGTTCACTCATCAAGGGTTCACACATACCTATTAGCATATGATGCTAATCTAATTGCACACAACCCCACAAAGATGTAAATGAACTGAATTGAAGTTCAAAGTGGACAGCTCATAACATTGTTTCAATGCATGGGTGATAGATCACACCACACAACCTACACAAGATCACTACAAGTACGATATAGGAGTTGCTTGCTTAGAATCCACTAGGTCTTTATTTCGGTTGTAACTTGGCCATAGGTTAAGGTTAACAATGGGGGATATGGAAATCAAAGCACAAGTCTTAGGATGGGAATATTCAAGTGTACACAAGTCCTAATTTAACTAATTCTTAAACCCCAATAAGAATCTTAACAAGAAGCTTATTCACAAACTTACAAACTACTCATGGGACCTTTTCAAATATGACGATATAATGCACAAGTCCAATAATTCCATAAGCAAAAAGAAATGAGAAATATTTTTTTTCTTCCTCTTTTTTTTTTTTTTTTGTTGTTGTTCTTTTTCTTACTTTTTTCTTTCTTTTTTTTTTTTGGGGGGGTAAATTGAAACATATATCAGCTAAATTTCCCACCCAATATTTCCTCTCAATATGCTCTCCAAAGATTCCATTCTCAACCCAAATTCACATCATTGACATTGAGACACTCTTGCAACCTAAGACATGTGAGGGTAAGGCTTAAAGTGTGTGAATAAGGGTAATGGATAATATATAAGGTGGAAACCAGGAAAAGAAACATATCACACACTTTATTAAAAGGCGTTAAGTTGGTTCCTAAGATCATTGATAATCAAGAAAGGACAATAAGGCCCAAAATAGCAAAGAGGGCTTACCATCACATTCTAACTCACAACAACTCATATTGTGCCAAATGAAACTTATGTAGTTATATATGGTGTAATTGGTGCATTGAAAATCAAAGTGAGAGTAAAAGAGTTGTGATTATGTGCAACCCCTCAAGAAAATAATAATAGACTCAAAAGCTCACCATTAAGGGGTATAAGTCTCCACCTAGTCCAAGAATGCTCAATTAACCAATGTCAAACAAACTCTACTCCTAAGCACATAAGCTCTTCTCTATGATAGTAAAAAAGAAGAAAAAAAATACAAGGTCATGACACACTCAACTTGAACTAAGTTTCCTATTAAAGCTTGAACAAGATTCACTCATCACTTTCTCACTCAATTATATAATCAACCAAACCAAAAAGGGCCAACATGCAAGCCCAAAATTGCTCACTTATGCATTCTAGCTCAAAGATGTTCAAAAATTTTAAAAATTTATGACAATTTTAGCACAAATGAGGGTCATCATGCGAATGCTACCCCCTAACCTATACCAAACATTGTCCTTAATGTTAGAACCATGAAAAATAAGTTGTTTTGTAATGTGCAAAGTGAGCATGATGATGATGAGCATAGAAATTAGTCAATATAGAACATAAAAGTTAAGCATGCACCTATTATTTAAGCCTTTTAAGGCATCACCCAATACACCCCCAACCTATAGTCTACAACACTCTCAACAGTAACTTATATATATATACATATATATGAAGTACCAAACTTAGAAGTGTAAGACTAAGTAAAAAGGAGAAGAAGGTTATTAGCTCAAGAGTTTCCTTATTTAAAGAAAATAAAAGCAACTATATAAGAGAAAATGATAGAAAGAAAAAAAAAGAAATAAAAATAAAGATAAGACAAAAGTAAGAGTTAGTACAAAAGAAGAAATAAAAATGAAATAAAAGAAAATAAGAGAAGAAAGTCAAACTAAAAAACAATAAAAAAAATTAAGGAAAAGAAAAATCTATTCTACTATGTGCGAACGAAAGAAACAAAAGGGTTATCCAACACCTTCGCTAGCCCATGCATCCACAAATGGGTTAAAAAAATTAAATATTCTTTTGGGGCCGACAAAACACCAAAGGCAAGCTCTCATCGGGTGTAAAACACACCGACGGATGAAGAGCTAAACGAGGTTCATGAAACCCCAGATGTGACCATAATTTATGTAAAGACATGGACATGGTGGGTTCAGTTAATCTCTTGATGCCTAGAAAATAAACGTACCCAAATATCTACTATTTCCACCTACTGATGTTGGTCGCACGATCGTTTACAATCCCCAGAATGAACTTCTTAGGTAGGGGTGACTCAAGAGGTGAGAGGTGTGCACCATTCTCAACCTCAGGTGTGTAGTGAAGTGAGCTATGGTCACCTGAATCAATGATGTGCTCCTCAGGCCATGTGACATTTAAATGCTCAGTTGGAGTCAAAGGACTCTTAATCGGGGTCGGGGTGGTTGGGGTGGGTTGAGCATCAAGCTCAGTCGTAGGTGAGGAATGCATGTCGCCCTAACTCTTGGTAGGTAGTAAATAACTCTCTTGAATTGGAAAGTCCACAAGAAAATGAGAAAGATGCTCGTCCCAACTATCCTTAACATGATTAGCGTAATTACAATGCTCGGTGCCTATGGTATCAAATTGTGCATCGTAAGGTTCACTAGGCCAATTATTTCAGGCCTCTTCAGATTGGCCTTCAGTAAGCGGAACAATGTTGGGAGATGTAAAATCCAAATAATTAGGCTCTAGACACATACTACTTCCAAAGGATGGATCATGAATAGCAAGTGAAGTAGGAGTATACAGGAAATGATCAGTGTGGTTTGCAAGTGTATGAGGTTCAAAACTAGATTCAAGTCTTTCCCGCAACCTGGTGTGTTCATAAAAAAATTCAAGGAATGACCATGCCTCGCTCAAGGTGAGATCAAGAAATTCCCTACCCAAGATTGTATCAAATGCCCGGTGTAACTCATAAGATGAAGCATTATATAATATGGCTAGGATGTCCCCTAACTCTAATCTATGACTTGGGAAAGTGTCCAAAAGTATGTTAAATCTCTCCTAGCATTTATAAAATACTTCACCCTTCTATTGATAAAAATTTTTGATTTGAAGGCTGTGGGTGAAGGTTTGATGAATAGGGAGAAATTTCTTAATAAAAACTTGACAACATTGTTCCCAAGTGGTCCCTTCGCCAAAAGTATAACACCAGTCACTAGCCACAATTTGTAACGAGAAAGAGAAAAACATAAACCTAAGTCTTTCACTCATTCTAGCATTATATGAACCACACACTGCCTCAAATCTATCAAGGTGAAGACATGGGTCTTCCTCCTTGTGCCTGAATAATTGGGGTAATTGGTGATAAGTCTCTAATGTATAGTCATATCCAAATTGGGAACTTAGAAACTCTATGTATGCTTGGGCATCAAAGGGAAAATGAGTGAAGTCACCAAAATTCATGTCCATGAAAAGAAAACAAAAATGAAATATTGATGTTTTCTGGACGAATTAATCTACCGTCTTCTGACGATTCCAAACACTCACATACCAGATAACAAAAAATGGAATTCTAGGAAATAATAAAAAATAAATTCAAAAAGCGATTTTCAAAAGCTCCTTATGAAGATATTTTAGTTCTCTTTTGTAAATTTTTAAATTAAATTCTCAATCAATGAGATTTCTATGGAATACCCTTCTTTGCTCAAAAGTTTTAAGAAGTTCAAGTTGTACTTCTTCTTTTTTAATTAGGATTTCCAAAGATTTGAGCTCTTTTCACAATTAATAAATTCTTTTCTCGAGATCACTTTGTAAAAGAAACATAAATAAAAACTCAAAATAATTTATTTTTTAATAAAAAGCAATAAAGAAACTTTAACCTAAAGCAACTCAAAAACTAATCTTAGGTTCCCCGACAATGGGGCCAAAAATTTGACTGCCTGTAGGAATTGCATCTAAAATTACCCCCAAGTGTAAGGGTGTGCATTATAGTTTTAACTCGGTAAAAACGAGGTTGAATCCACATAGAACTTATTTGTTTTAGTTTCTAAGTTTCCCAAGATTAAATAAATTCACAACCTAATTCAGAAGTAACAGTTTCAATTGTCTGAGGTTTGGGATTGAGTTCGAGTTGTAACCAGAAAGTAAAATACTTAATTAAACTTAGCCTTAACAAGGAATTAAAAATTTAGAATTAAAGGTGACAATTAATTACAAGCAAAGGATATAATTCAATTAATAAACAAACGTCTTAATTCAACTTTCAATTTCGGGTCGATAGATTATTTCACAATGTGATATGCTTTTTAATACATGATTTAAGCTTCACGTAAAGGAAAAGTAGATAAGAAAGATGTTTTCGTGAAAGCATATGAAATTCTCCCAATCTCAGTTTAATACTCACGTTTAGGATTATAAAACCGGAAAATATTCTTTTGATAGAATTAGGGTTTTAGATTTAAAATCTCCATCTCAAAAACATAAAAGAAGTTTTAAGATTCAAAAGTCCTTATCAACGATTTCAGAGAATATGATCAAGGGTTTTTGTTTTCGAATGTTTTGAAATATAAGAAATCAAATCTAAAAATTTTAGATCCCTACGTGTACGTTTTCACCTAATACACATAGGTCTACGCACATCACAAAGCTCATAATCATCTACCCTTCCTTGATTCATTGAATCAAGAACTAGGGTTTCTAGCCTAACATGGAAACGAAAACAACGCAGGCAAAGTAAATAAAAACAAGAGATGGAAGTGCATTTATTTAATTAAAACAAATAATCAAATACCATACTTCAAAAGAATACAAAACGTAATAAAGCCTCTAATAAGAACCCCAAGAAAGCGAACAAACACCTCCAAGCATAATGAAAAAAAACAAAAGAAAGTAAATAAAACTCTCTGAAAACATTCCTAATGATGGCTAGAATGGACTCCCAAAATAATCCCCTAAGGGTCATATTTATAGAGCTCTTTACAAAATAATAAAAAACACAAAAACAGAACCCTAACTTGCCCAGTGGTCTGGACCACTCGTGGCTACGGTCCGGACCACAGTGTGCTGTCTTCTTCAAAATATACTACAGTTGTCCGCACCCCCTGAAGTTATGGTCTGGACCACAGTGTGGTTCTTTGTTCTGGACTTTTCTGGAATAGTCCGGATCGTCCCCTACTCCAACTTCTTGCTTTATTCTTCTTTTCTTATCCTTGCTCTAGTTTGAATAGGGGCTCTTTGCGTGGACACCCTATTTATAGAGCCCTTTACAAAACCCTAAAAACATAAAAAAACGGTGCCCTAAGTTGCCCAGTGGTCTGACCCACCTGTAGCTACGGTCCAGACCATAGTGTGTTGTCTTCTTCAAAATATACTGAAGTGGTCCAGACCACCCTTTAGCTACGGTCCGGACCACAGTATCTTCACAATTTCTGGACTTTCCTGTAATGGTCTGGGCCGACTAGGAGATGGTTCATACCGTCCCCTACTCTGACTTCTTGCTTTGTTCTTCTCTCTTTGTCTTTACTTTAGTTCGAATAGGGGCTCTTTGCGTGGACATCGAGAGCTCATTGTTATTGATTTTCTCATCTTCATCACTGCTAATAACGATTATTTTCTCTTCTTTCCTGCATTGAAAAGAATAGAACAAAGGCTACGTTATGGAGCTTATAATTACACTTTTCAAGTGTAATCAGGACTCTGGTGCAATCTATTTAAACAAAGTAGGTCGGGAATGAGGGATCAATGTAGAGTGGCTAAGAAATAAGAAATGCATGAATGGGACTTGTATATTTGAAAACTTTTATATGTCCTTTGAAAAATAAAATTTGTGGGACAAAGCACTTTAGAAATTCACTATCATTAGTCATTAAGAAGTTATAATCAATGAAGCTTCAAGTGTAATCCTAAAATTTTAGCATGTAAGGAGATATAATGGAGAAGTTTGGGGGGAGTGAGAAAAAGTTAATAAAGCAATGCACTTCACATTTAACTCCCATGACGTTGCACTTTGAATTCCATTTCTTTCATTGGTTAACCCAACACCCCATGAACAAAGTTTCAACCTTTAAAGGACCTAATTGACTTTATGCGAAGACCATCTAAAAGAGCATTGAAGAAAATTATGTGTACATTGAGTAAGATTTCTTTGGTAAAAGCACGACTACATCTCCCTATAAAGCTACACCCAAGTGTGTTAAAATTCTTTCATTCATGTCTTAAATAGGTTCTATGCATTTATTATTTTACATATCTGCAAAAACTATGAGTGAAACCTATTCTAGAGTGAAATTATTGATTAAGTGAACAACTAAGTAAAATTTGGAATTAAAACCGCAGCTTTGAATCATGTTTGATGACTAATTTGCGTGAGTGACATTCTATGATACATTTAAGTTAAGACTATTAGAAATGATTAAGTATACCAGTGTGAAAAAGAGCTTATTTGATTTTTGAATAGTGTAACTTGTTTGTTGCTAAGACTAAACTAGGAAACTTCAATCGATTAATAACTAACTTAGAAACTAATTTGAGAATTTTGTGAGTCGATTCACTACAAATCGTCATGAGACTTCACTTGTCCACTAGGGAAAACCTAGGGGTTTGAAAGGCTTACTGTACGTAGCTAAGTGCACCCATGTTTCTAACAAAAAGAGAATTTAGATTAGGTAGTTATTTTTGTTTTAAATAAAGTTATTGTTAGGGACTAGCAATAGGTAAGTTGGGAAGTATGATTACACTTGTAAAGTGTAATCCTTAGCTCGAATTCCTATTTTCGTTTTTCGTAGCTCTCAAGGAAAATTGTTCTTAAATACAAAAACAGATGGATAAAGCCACAAAAATACCACAAGTGATCATAAGTGAGCAGGAGGAGCTGAACGAGGGTTCAAAAGAAGCAGTAGAAAAAGAAAACAAGGTCCTAACTTCCCGATGGCGTTAGGATGGTAAGGACTAGTGCCTCGACCTCCTGAAGTTTTTGACTGATGCACTTACTGCCCTTTGGCATCCTAATGGCATCGGGACATGGTGGCCCAATGTTATGACTTTTAGGGTTTTTCCTATTCATATATAAATGCCTAGCATATGTCAGACTTTGTGGGATTCATTCATACATTTTAGGGTTTTTGAGCATTTTCCTTTAGTTTTGAGAGCTTTTAATATGTTTTTGGATCAAAGAATTGGATTCAAGTTTTACATACGCAACAAATTTTAAATACAAGTGTAGATTTGTTTTCAATAGAATTTATTGTTTCTTCTCTCTTTTTTACTTTATGTATTGTTTATTTCTTTAATTTGGTAGCGTAGATTTGTTCTTGATTCAACCCATCAACGATAGATGAATCCTTATTTGATTGTTAGGTGTGATTGGATCCAAACATGCAACAAAAAATTGGGTTCTTATTTTCTGAATCTATTTTCTGATGTTTTCAAAACCTTCAAAAACTTTTGTGGTTGATTATATTTGGTTGAAATCACTGATAACTACACAAGATAATAAGTTTCTAAACACTTTGAAAACAGAAGAAATAGATTTAGATTTATTTTCGGGTTTTCTTGTTTGTTTGATTTTCAAAACGTTCAAAAACTTGTAAACTCGATCATATTTCGTTGAAATCACTGATGACGTTACATGATTAAAACTTTTTTATGTTTTGAAATGAAAGAAAAGAAATCTGGACCAAAGAATGTTTTCAAGATAGCATCTTTCCGGTTTTATTTATCCTAAACATAATTTTAAATTATGCTTTAGAATTAATACTTCCACGATAAAATCTTTCCGGTTTACTTTTCCTAAACGTAAGCTATAAAGTGAGATAATAATCACATCTAATATGAAAGGTATTCACCCGAATTTGTAGGTTGAATCAAGTTCCTTAATTATATTCCTTAACCGATAGTTCTAAGTCGATTCGATCTTGATCTCAGTAGGTTAAAAACTACAACGCACACCTTTATACTTGGTGGTCAATTTTAACTGCACATTTAAGAGGCAGTCAACTCACTTCCCAAGCCTTACTGTTTTCCGCTAATTCCTTAAGAAACTCATATGCCTCCTCAGCTGATTTGTTTAAGAATTGCCCATTACTCATTATGTCTACCAAGTATTTCAAGTCTGCATACAATGCATCATAAAAAAACTGCACAATCTCCAAATGGAAAAACCGTGGTGTGGACATGCATTACAAAAATCTTTAAATTTCTCCCATGCTTGACTAAAGGTCACATTAGGATGACATGTAAAATTCATGATCTGTATATTCAATGTCTTATAAGTTGAAAAATACTTTTTCAAATATTCAACTTGCATTTCCCTCCATGTACTAATGGAGCAAGTTCTCAAGGAGTTCAACCATATCTTGGCCTTGTCCTTTAGGAAAAATGGGAACAACTGTAATCGAACGGTGTCTTCATTAGTATTTTGATCCATGCATGTCGTACAAACCACCTTAAACTCTTTCATGTATGTGTATGGATTTTCCAAATCCATGAAATGAAATGTAGGCAACAATTGGATAGTCTAGGTTTGAAAGTGAAGTTTCTTTAGTTCAATGACAAAATGGTCCATAAAGGTGTTGTTTTCCTAACTGGATGTAACAACTCTCTCAACTGTATGTAACAACTCTCTCAATTGCCTATTATCCATTTGTGAAATAGCCTCCAGGTCATGAGGACCATTGGCTCCTAAAATCTTAATGAAGTATGCAAGGTCAGTGGAAATAGATGATGTTGATGATAAAGTTAATAAAAACTTAATAAATTTCTCGGTTGGTTGAGGATCAAGTCTCAAAATAGATTGAACAATCCTACACAACCCAACATGGATGAACAAGATGCAAAAGATGCATAAGCATAAGCAATTTGTGAATGCGTACTACCACTAGCTTATTCAATCCCAAAAGTATACCAATACTAAAATTAAAAGAGCTGGAACAAAATTACTTAACAAGTGTACAATCCGTCATTGAAAATGGTGGTGAGGATTAATCTATCGAAGCCTCTCCAAAGGTCCGTTCATCATTGCTTAAAACTACTCGGCAATGGAGCCAAAAATGCTTGCTCATTCAAATGTAAGTCAATATTGACTTGGCCCCAAGTGCATGTTATCTATTGAAGCACAATAACAAGTAAGTACCAGATCTTGTCCACAAAGAGCTTTAAGCAAAAATCAACGAACAAAACAATTTTAGAAAAGTTTTAAACAAAAAATTGATCTCATAATGAATTATAGGAGTCGATTTGATTTTAGAATGGTGGTTTGTTTTGTATTGTAATTCAATCAATTTAATAAAAGCCTTGGATCCAAAACAAGTGTTATAGTGAATTATATGAATTTAAGGAATTACAATATTCAATCTACATCTTAAAGTGTAGATCAGAAGTTATTATATGTGAAAACAAAGTTATAACAACTTATGCATGGATTGAATAGAAGTTTTAAGTACAATTTTTCAGCTAAGCATTTAATCAAACATCCGGTGTGCATAATCTATAATCCTTACATATGAAATCTAAATCAATGATTTCCTACAAATCCTTCAAGAATGTATTAAAATTCTAACTAAAAATTCATCTAGAAGATTCATAAACTATATTAATTAAAATTTAATTAAATCTCAAACTCAAAATCAATGAAGAATTTAAATCAACATAAGTTGGACTTCAAAAAATCAAGAGGTAAAACCTTGAAACTCATTACCTTAAAATCCATACAATCCAACTGTATCATTGTATTGAGTCCAAGAAGAATTAATTGCTCACTCATAATTGAAGTGGAAATCAACAAAGTAATGCAGAATTCAACCATAAAATCAAAATTTTGAAGTGAAAATCAAAAGAACAAATCCTATATCTACTTCTCTCTCTAAAAGAACAAATCCTAGATCTACTTTCTCTCTCTACAATTCTCTCTAGTTAAATGGTAACTTTCTAAACTAAAAGTTTACATACAAAAATCTCTCTGAAACGACCTTACTCGTGTCTATTTATAATATAAAACGAAAGTAATAAAATACCCTTCCTAAACATAGAATTGCTGAGTTTTTGAATTTTCTGATTGCTTCAAACAAGTGTTCCAACAAGAATCAAATTCAAATAGCTTTCAAGGACTTAGTCATTTTTTCTCACTTAAGCTTTGTTACACCTTCTATTGATCAAACAGCGGTTCGAATAGATTAAGGTTTGAATAAGGGTTCGAATTCGAATAGATTTAGGTTTGAATAAGGGTTCGAACCTTCTCTCCATACTTGGAATTTTCTATACCTCTAACTCATTCCAGCTTCTATTGATCAAACTTTTGTTTGAACAAGGGTCTGTTCGAAGCAAAATTGCACACTTATAATTTTTTATTGCTTCAAGATGGTTTCTCCATTCTGTTTGACCAAACAAGGGTTCGAACCAAGTGTGGCTCGAATGAAGGTTCGAATAGGCTTTCCTTAGAATTTTTCCAATTTCTTTCATTCTCTCAGCTTCTGTTGTTCTAACCAAGGTTCGAACAGAGTATGGTTCAAACAAAAGTTCAAACCAACTCTTCACACTTAATGTCTTTTCAACTGCTCTTCCATCTCTATACCTTCTATTATTAGAACCATGGTTCGAACCAAGGTTGGTTCGAACGTATGTTCAAACAACTTGCTAAGTTAGTTTCTTCTAGTCCACTTTTCTATCCTTTTATGTTAAATTACTTGCATTTTACACATGATCTTCATTAAAGCTATATAACTCACAATTTCATCCATTTAAAGTAAGAATTCACCTAACAATCGTCAATTTAAGGCTTATGATTGTACTTTTTATAGTACAATCAGTAGGTGAACCTAATCTAACCTAAATTAAATTTGGATTCATGGGAGGACAGTTTGAGTTGAGGATGTTGGAGTGAAGGAATTATGACAACAAATTAACATAAAAATATTAGAAATAAAATAACAAAAGCAACTTGTCTACAAGTCGAATTCGATAGTGGTGTAGTAGAGGCTAACTCAAAATAAGTGGAGGCTTTTGAAAATAGATTTGGATTCACGGTGACATTGAATTAAACACCCAGTGTACACATACAAACTCGTAACCAAGCTTCAATTACACCGGTGAATCGATTTCATTAGAATGCCTATGTTTTAGTTTTAGAAAGCAGTTTCCAAATCACCAAGCCATTGAATCAAACACTTAGTGTGTACTACTAGAAACTCATAGCCAAGCAAAGATTATAACATGGGTGACATGATTTTAAAAGAAAACCTTACTAGGGTTTGGTGGGGAATAAGTTTCAAACTCACCAAGACATTAAACCGAAAGATTCGCGTGCATGATTAAGAACTCGTAACCAAGATATGGTTATAACACGGGTGAGTTGATTCTGAAAAAACCCTAGCAAATTTGCAGAACATTTTTGTTGAAACAACCACGTCAACACCACTACCTTATATAGCTGAAAGCCAAGAATTAAACTTCTCTAATGATGTGATAAAAACATAATCTAAAACCATAACACAAAAAATTAAAGAAAGAAAAATTGAACAAGGTAGAATCAATAACAAAACTAAGCAAATATATTAAAGCAAATGTTCGTAAAGAAAAACTCACAAGTAATGAAGATTCAAATCTTGAACAAGATTCAGTCATCACTCTCTCACTCAATCCCACAATCAACCAAACCAAAAGGGCCAACATACAAGTAAAATTGTGCTAACTCGTGCATTTAAGCTTAAAAATGCTCAAAATTTGAAAATTTTTGACGATTTTAGCACAAAAAATCATCATGGGAACTCTGCCCCTAACTTAAACTAACCATTGTCCTCAATACGAGAACCATGAAAGACAAATGGGTCCATAGCATGCAAAATGAGCATGATGATGACGAGCATAACGATCAATCAATATATGACATATAAGCCAAGCATGCACTTGAAAAGAAAAACCCCCAAGTAATAAAATAAAACAGCAACTTATATCCACTTGTTAAGCTCAAAATGTAGAAATAGAAGGTAAAAATGGTGGATATTACCTCAAGCATTTTCTTATTTGAAGAAAATAAAAAGCTATACAAGAGACAAATGTTAGAAAGAAAATAAAAGAAACATAAAGGAAAAATAAAATAAGAGAAAGAGTTAGTACAAAATAAGAAATAAAAATAGAATTAAAGAAAATAAGATAAGAAAATCAAATTAAAAAGAAATAAGAAAAGAAGAAAAAAATCTAATTTAATATGAACAAATGAAATGAAGAAAAAAGGGGTTATCTAACACCCTCTTTAGCCCACACGTCCATAAATAGTTTAGACATAAAATATTCTCTTCGGGCCTCCGAAGAATCAAAGGTGGACATTCATCGAGTGTAAAACACATTGAAAGATGAAAGCCAAGTGTGGTATATGAAACCTCGGATGTGGCTATAATGCATTCAAAGACACGGATATTGTGGGTTCAATCAATCTCTCGATGGACAAAAAATCAACTTAATTTCCCCTAATGTCTACTACCTCCCCCAGCGATGATTGGTCACATGACCACTCACAATCCCCAGAGTGAACTTCTGAAGTGGGGTGAGTCAAGATGTAAGAGGTTTACACCCCTTTCAACCTTAGGTGTGTAATGAGATGAACTAAGTTCAACCGACTCAATGATGTGCTACTCAAGTGATGTTACATTCAAATGCTCAGGTGGTGTCAAAAGATTCTCAATAGGGCTCGGGATGGTTAGGGTGAGTTGAGTATCGAGCTCGGTAGTAAGCAAAGATTGTATGTCTCCCTAACTCTCAATAAGTGTTAGAGAAATCTCCTGAATGGGAGAGTCCATAAAGAAATGAGGAAGACGCTCATTCTAAATATTATCCCTAATGCAGTTGGTGCAATTGTCCCACTTAGTGCCTAGGATACCAAATTGTTCATCATAAGGTTAACTAGGCCAATAATCTACCTCAAATTGGCCCTTACTGAGTGGAACAAGGTTGGGACATGCAAAATCTGAATAATCGGGCTCCACGTATACGCTACTTCCAAAGGTTGGATTATGAATGTGAAATTTTGAATTTTTATTATTTTTAGATTGTATTATTAAATTAATTTTTATTTTATGCTTAGGAATTTAAATTGTTTAATTTAGTATTATTTTAAAAATTCAATGAGTCATAATCTAATTTAATTAATAAATTAATGAAGCTATTAATTGATTAATTATTTAAGTTAAGTTGGCGGGTTTAAGTTGAAAACGTTGCTATTATGTATAATAAGTGTGTGTGTGTGTGTGTGTGTGTGTGTGTGTGAGGATCCATGTGGTATGCTAAGGAGAAAAAACAAAGTATGGAAAAGAAAAAGAAAATTCGGCATTGAAACTTGCCACCTAATGAGCTATATATATAGCTTATAGGTAAAGTTTAAAAAGAGAAATAGTAAAGAAGAGAAAAGCGAGGAAAAAGAAAATTTAGGAATTTTGGCCAAATTGTGAAGGTACGTTGTTTTATTTTGTTAATTTAAAAATTATTTTATAGAGGATTAAATAATTTAAATATGTTAAGGATGTAATGGTTGTGTTCTATTTATTAGATTTATATTATTAATTGATTTAGTTTATATTTTAAATGTTGAATTCTAATTTGTATAATTTATTTGAGTTAAAATTGGAACCTAAGGATAATCAGTAGTAACCACCTCAGTAGTTTGACTTTCTTAGAATTGTTATTGTTTAGGTGGGTGTATTAAACTTAAAGGTAAAAAGATAGTGAATATAAGTTTCTAAATTAATTTATTAATTTGTTTTTTTGTTAATTATTTGTGTTAATAAGAATGCTGATTCTTTGTCAATTATTTGTGTTAGTAATGAATTGTGATTATTTATGGAATGATAATAGAATAATATTTTTATTTGAGGAAAAAAATATTATTTCAGATCAACATGAATTGTGTGTATTACACTTGCATTTTGGCCATATAGGGCTAGAAAATAAAAATAAAAAAATATGGCCAAATAGGGCCAGAGAAAGGAAAATGTGATAAAGCTAGTGAAGGCTAACAGGACATGCTAAATTAAAGCCACTGTCCACAATTGAGCACTTAGCATTTATAATCTACTTCACCCTTCTTGCGATAAAATTTTCTAATTTGAAGGCCATGGGTAGGGGCTTGGTAAATAGGGAGGAAATTTTTAATAAAAGCTTAACAACATTGATCCCAAATGGTCCATTCAACAAAATTGTAGCACCAGTCACCAGCCACACTTTGCAATGATAAAGCAAAAAACATAGACCTAAGTCTCTTACTCATTCCAACATCATATGAAACTCACACAGCCTCAAACCAATCAAGGTGAAGACATGGGTCAAACTTCTCGTGACCAAAGAATTTGGATAGTTGGAGATAGGCCTCTAGTGAGTAATAATGTCCAAATTACCCACTTAAACAATCTATGTATGCTTATGCATCAAGGGACCATGAGTGAAGTCACCAAAACCATATCCATGATAAGAAAATAAAAATGAAAACAAAATGAGAGAAAATAAAAACTAAACAAAAATGCAACCTAAATTAACTAACTTGTAAGTCAGATTATATGATATGCAAATGAATATGTTACAATGCAAAAGAAATAAAAATACTAATAAAGAGATAGAGGAAAGGAACAATTCACCTGATTTCTCAAATGAACTCCCCTTAACTCCTAAGCCTAGTTCTTAGTTGCCTTCTTTGGCACCGACGGCAACCAGATAGCCATCTAATTAGTTCTCTCACCCTGTTCCACCAACTGTTGAATGGAAAATTATCTTAATAGTATATTATAGTAGTAAATGAAAATAAATAAAATTTATACATGGTAGACTAATGCTTTATCTCGTGGCGGACTTGTGTGAAGTGCCGAGTCCCTTCCTTGTGCCCAAGCTCTACATCCCTAGGTTCCAGTGTTCTTCATGGCCTTGTCCTGTTTTCATTTCTTATCAATTAATTTTTGTAAATTATGATTTATAGCTTAAGAACTCTAGAAAAATAATTCAAATCACAATCTACTCACCTGTGCTTCCTGACTCGATCAGTAGTGCACGAGCTCAGTCCACTAGTGGGGGTCGAGACGTGCTAAAGGATTTCAGGGTCATTCTCATGGCCTTTCCAATGGCCAAACTTTTCTTTATTCTTGTGGTCCTTCCATATCTTTTGGTATTTTCCGTAGTAAATGTCCCGAAACTCTAGAGGAACCCTAATCACATTAATCTTAAAAGAATAAATTACAGAATATTATTCAATATGTGTTGCAAACGGATACCTCTTACGATATAAACCAAACTAAGATATATGAAAAACATATTTAGTTACTTGAATCTCGGTCCAGAGGCCCTCGACTGCGTCAGGTGGAAAGGCATCCCAATCAAGGGTGATCAGCAAGAATCTATCGGATTACGGACTATGTGTTTGATCTGAGAGATGAGTGTCCATCTAATCTTCCTGACTAGGTATGGCATCCTATCGAACTACAAGGTTATCCATCGTGACCTACAGTTCCACTGTGGCAATGCCTTCGATGGCCCTTTCCTTGATAAATTAACTAGAACGTAAAAACCTGCAATAACAAAAATTTGTAATATAAATAAATTAACAACAAAGAGGGAAGAAAGTAAACAAATTAACAAATGGAAAGATAAACAAATCAATAACTTGTTTTTTCTACATCTACTGTAATTAAATTTTACTAAAAATATAAAATTAACTTTTAATACACTTTTAAAACAATTAATTGAATTTAATAAAAATACTTCCATAACAATTTATTTTACGCATTAAATTAATTTGATTTTATTTATTGTAATTTTATTAAGTATTAATTTAATTAACTAAATTAAATTAATTTACTTCTTTATTTTTGTTATTAAAAGTAATTTAATTTGACAACTAGCAATATATTAAATTTAATTTAATTACAAAATCTATTAAAATTTTGAATAACTTAAATTTAATATTATATCAATTAATTTTATATTTAATATTAAAATGATTTGCAAATTTTTTAATAAAAAGTCACATTTCATATTAAGTAACTTGATTGTATATTTCATACTAATTAAATTCATTTGCTTATAATTCATTTTTACTTTGATTAATGATATTTATTTAGTTCAATTAAATTTATTTATTAAATTATATTATTAACTAAAATTTATTTAAGTCAATAAATATAAAATATAATAAATATAATTTACAACAATAAAAACCAAATTATTTACAACAATAAAAATCCAACATAAATACATTAATACAAATCCAACAATATTTACAAGAATAAAAACCAAACATATTTACAATAAAAAAATCCCTAGCATATTTACAACAAAAAATACCCCAACATATTTACAACAAAAAAATCTAGCATAAAAAACCAACGAATTTACAACAAAAGAAAACCCAACACATTTACAACAAAAATAACCTTCATGTTTACAAAAAAAAAAACCTATCATTATTGACAATAAAAACCCATTAATATTTTTATTCAACAATAAAAGAAAACATATTTATAGCAATAACATATTTTATTCAGCAAAAATTAGACCCAACAATAAGAATAAAACAAAAATGTAGGTATAAAAAAATTACATAAAAAAACAAAAAACAAAAAACTGTATATTAAAAAAAGAAAGAACAAAGCATACCTGATGGAAAGAGGAAGAGAGAGCTAAATCCGGCTTCAACAAAGCTAAGATTAGGTTTCAACAATGCTAAATTTGGTGAAACATGAACAAAAATAACCTAATATTAGTATTACGTGTTATATATATATGGGGAGAGAGAGAGAGAGAGAGAGAGAATGAGTTGGGGAAGAGAAAGGATGAGAGAGGTTACCTACAAGCAGATGACGGTGCTGACCGATGACAGGAGGTGGAGGAGCAATGGTAGCATACCGGAAGAAATGACAGGGGAGGAAAAAATAGAAAAGAGGCTCTGACGCAAATTATAATAGGATTATTAGCGATTTCCAAAAGCTGTCGCTAAAATTGTCGCCACTTACTCTTTGGTTGTCGCCCAAGTTTTGCTATCACGAATACTCTTACACCAAATCATTTGCAGCCCCTAACTCGGTGACTGCCAAAAGCAGTTGCCCAAATACCTTTAGCGACCGCCAAAGACGATCGTCTAAATATTTTCTCCACCAAAACATAGATCTCTATTAATGAAAGTTGCATAAACTAATAAGTCTAAAGTTCCCTATAGTTTTAGGTGTCTAGGTTTTTTGGATGAGGACAACATTGGTAAGGTTTAGTTCTTTGAGTAGAAAGCCACTGTCAAGAAACCTTTCTACTACAAGGGTAAGATCTGAGCCATAGTTTCCCAATATTGATGGTAAAACAAACCAAGGTAACCATCTAAACTAGAACCCTTGAGAGATCCCATTTGGAAGGCAGCTATTTTTATTTCCTACTCCCTCACTGTGTGACAGAATGACACACTCATGCATCAATTATTTTGGGAGTAGTAACATCAAGAATATCTGCGAAATCTCTTGGATTTGAAGCAGAGTAGAGCTTTTTGAACTGATTAGCAATCAAAGTAGATATCTTATTTGGATCTTTGGTCCAACTTCTGGAGGAGTCTTTAAGTTGCATAATCTGATTTCTCTGTCTTCTTTGGATGAAAGAATTTTGAGCTTCTATCGCAATATCTTAACCATTGAAGTCTAGATCTTTGGTGCCAAAACAAGGTTTCATTTTCCCATAGATCTTCTAGCTTAGCCATATGCTCATTCTCTTCAGCTTTTCGCTCCAAAGTACATGGTTCAGTTAAGGATTGGAAATGGTGGCTTTAGTTCTTAATGTATTTTGAGGCATTTGGAAAATGTTCTCTACTCTAAGCTTTTAAGGCTAGTTTGCAATATTTGAGCTTTGTGGCTAGGTTTAACATCCTAGAACCAACACAGTCCACCCTCCAGCTAGTAATAATTGTATCTAAGCATCCAACCTCTATTGTCCACATAGACTTAAATTTGAAAAGCTTTGTTCTCTTTTCATGAGGTATCTTAATGTGTAGGATGATTGGGCTATGATTAAAGCTTGTAATTGGCTCATTTATGACTACTACTTGGCGGAAAATGATTCTCCAATTTGTATTTGCAAATGCTTTATCAATCCTCTCAAAGATGGCATTTGGATTCATTTTGTTAAGCTCGACGTTTAGCTTCTAAATCAATCAGTCCACAATCACTAAGCATATTTTGGAAATCCCTGATCATGTGTTGGTTTGTAATTCTTATCCATTGTTTTTCAGAATTTTTTTTAATCTCATTGAAATCTCCTATGCACAACCAAGGAAAATTCTTAGTTTGAGTTATGTTCCTTAGAGCATTCTAAACAAGCCTTTATGAGCATGTGAAGAATTACCATATACAAAAGAAATATCCTAATTGATAGAATTGTTGCTGCTGGAAATATATGCATGTATAAGGTTCTGGGTAGCACTTTCAATGACAAAGCTAGTGTCCTCATTCCAACAGATTACACTTTCCTGTGGTGATGATGATGATGATGATGTTGTGAACAAGTCAAATTTGAATAGCGTAACAAAAGTTCAGGCACCATTGATTGATGTACGTTTAGTTTCGATTTCGTAATGCCTAGAAAAATTCATCATTTTTAATATGCCAATGTTTATTGACACAAAGGATAGAGCATAGCAACAAGAATTATGATCACTTTCCTACAACCTAGCTTCTAAGCGTTAGTAATCTCCTACTAATTTTAAACCCTTTCAATAATCGGAAAGGTTAGAATGTGGAAGAACTCTCATATTTGTAATTCCTTCATATAGAACCTCTTTAAATACATAAAATGTTTGTGCAAAGGAAATTTAAACTTAACTGAGAAAAGTGATATTTATTGTTTTGAAGTTAACCTTTGTATGGTCACTAAATAGCAGTCAACAAGGTATTTTAAATGGACAAAATTAACTTAACTTTTAATTTATAATGATCTAGCCATGCTTGTATTTCATTTATTTTCTATATGCTAGCTCATGCGATTTGTTTTTTGTTGGAGTTCCCACATTGATTGTGAAAAGGGTTGGTAGTTAGTATATAAGTGTAAGGGAAAATCTTACCTTATAAGCTAGTTTCTGGAGATGAAAGAGGTCCAACACCACCTAATAACTGGTATCAGAGTCCAGGTGTACCATCAATCTCAGTCTATTGAGAGTACCATACCATCAATCTCAATCTATCGGAAGGAACTGGTTGTTGCTTACCGTCACCTTCAATCTCAGTTTATCGGAAGGAACGGTTATCGTTTCTTCTGACCTAAATTTCTCTAAAAAAAGAAAAAACATTAACTGAAGAATAAAGAAGGAGATATTGTGACCTACAAATCAATGGATCTATTCAGGCACAAATTTGGTTACTGATAATTGTGTTATAGGCTAGACTATAGGAAACATTGTTATTAGATCATAAAAATATAAGAAAAATTTAACGAAGAATAATGTGGTGATGACAAAGCATCATAAGTGGGTCGATGGGATAATATCCTAGCTAGCCTTTAGTGGATCAGTACATATCGAGTTGTAATTAAAATAAATGTTTCTGGGTTTATTATTTTTAAATTATAGACACACAACCAATAGCATTCCATATTATTTTAGTTATATTTTTTGGTGTACTTTTTAAATTGCATTGATAACATTGCCTTTTAAGAAATAAGTAAAATTTGCATAGAAAACATTAAGTTCCCTAATTATGAACATTGTCTAGCTTTATTCTTCATGGACTCATTCTCGTTTAATACTTACGTATGTAATTAAACGTATACATAAAAATATATTAATTAATGCTTTAGTTTGGTATTTATATCATGATTTATAGTGTTTTTTCAATCCAAAAATTATGTTAAAATTTTATCATAGATCTTTTATTTAATTTTTACTCTTACCCTTCTAAACGAGTCAACAATTACCCATTTACAATTTTAGTTCAACCCATTAAAGAAAAAAGAGTTGAGCTTGAATAAAGTTTAAACTTTTCAAAATACTTAATAACTAAGCCAAAGTTGAATGGCTCAAGTTCGATTCAACTATGTTCATTTGCATCCTATGACTAAAAATAAATTGTTCTTTATAAATAATTTAGGTTTAACTAGATTAGTTTAATTAGTAAACAAGTAGAACTTGAACGTAAAATATAAATTTCTTTAATAAGAGAGTCAAATTTAATTAATCAGAATAAAAATTGACTTACTAAATCGATTCTATTAGTGTATTGTATAGGACTTATTTGTCTTGGCAATTCTCGAGGAAGCACATTTTTTGTAAGTTTTATTTTGTAGAGTTTAAAATGTCACAATGTTGTCTAATGATCCGTGAATCTCAAGATAAGTAAGCCAGCATTGGCCAAAGAGTGTTTAAACACTTCTATTTGTCATCGTGGATGTTTGAAAGAAAATAAAATTGATGAAATATTCAGATGGGTTGCTGGGCTAATATGTGTGAGTCTCTACAAAAGTGGAAAAAGTTGATTTAAATATAATGGAGAGAAAACAGGTGCAGAACTCTTTTTAGAAAAGGCAAATTCTAGTATGCCTTGTGGACGTATTATATGCAGCTCGTGCTTGTGAAGGCTACGGTATTTTAGGCCCATGTTTCAGTACCACAACCCCACCATTCTAAACCCTAATCTTCGACATTAAATACTAAGAAACATCCTTTTGACCTGACCGCTTTTTCTAAAACCAGAACAAATCAATTCTTGATAGGAAAAATACTTATAAGGCAAAAACCCATCTTGATTCCTAGCCTCTTGCTCAGATTTCTTTGGTGAAAATCATATGCTTTTGAATCTCAGATCTAGTGTTATCTAGTATAGATTGGGAAAGCGCTTCTACAGTGGTTGGAGTGGATTGAAGCTTTACAAGAAATGTGCATTGTGGGTGTCTAATAATCAAGGAAAGTGAGATCAGATATAAGTAGATCAGTTGGATAATTGATTGGGTTAACTTGTAATCTCTTAGGTGAGTTCCTTGTAACCTTTGATTATAGTAAAGTTATTTGTCTGATCCACATTAAGGATCTGAGTTTATTTTCTCTTTTTAATTTAAAGGAGTTTTTATCTTAGTTAACAATCTAGTGCGTAGGATGGATTGTTTGCTTGTTTTTGGTTAATGATCTACAAACCCTAGCATCTATTTTCAGAGTAGGATTTGTAGATCTGAGGGTGGATTATTTGCTTAAAGGTTATTCATATTAGGTATTTGCAATAGTTTTGCAATTTCAATTGGTATCAGAACTTGGTCACTTAGTTTGGCAATTAGATTTTTTGTAAGAGTGAGATCCTATTATTTCCGATATGGATTGACAAACAGAAGGTCAATCCATTATTAAACCTCCATTTTTTGATGGATCGAACTACTACTATTGGAAAGCTAAGATAAGGGCTTTTCTTAAGTCCACTGATGAAAGAATATGGATGTTGGTAACTGAAGGATGGAATCCACCAATGACCAGTGAAACTAATAAAACTCCTAAAGCAATGAAGGACTGGACAACAGCTGAAATACAATCTGTTGGTTAGACTAATAAGGCCTTGAATGCAATTTCTTTATCAAGTGTCACAAGATGAATTCAGAGGAATTTCACACTGTGAAGTGGCAAAAGAAACTTGGGACATACTTTAGTTTACTTATGAGGGAACTACAGTTGTCACGATTGCAAAGATTCAACGTTTGACAACAAGTTTTGAAATGATTACAATGGCTGACAACGAAACCTTTGATCAATCCTACATCAAACTCAGTAACATTATGAATTCCTTAATAAATCTTAGTAAGTCTATTTTTCAATCAAAAATAATTCAAAAGAATTGAGATCACTTCCTAGTAGGTTTTAACATAAAGTGACTGCAATTGAAGAGAGCAAAGACATTGACCGAATGAAAGTTGAAGAGTTAGTTGGTCACTTAAAACCTATAAGGCGAATCTGAATTAGAATTACAGAAGAAAAGAAATTGCTTTGAACATTGTTCATGAAGATAAAAATGAAAAAACGAAAGCTTCAAAAATAAGTGCTAATGATATCACTTTTCTGATCAAGAAATTTAAAAGTTTTTCAAAGAAGCCTTCTCCAAGTGGATCTTCAAAGCTTAACAAAATCAAGAAAAAGATGATTGAAGGTATTCAAACTGAAAAGAAACAAAAGAATTCAAATGAAAAACAATGTTTTAAATGTAAAGGGTTTGGACATATTGCCTCTAAATGTGGCAATAGAGTGAAAAAATAAAACTAGAAAGTTCTTACTAAGTATGGGATGATGATGAGGACTCAAAAAAAGATAGGGAGCAACACAATGAAGAGTCAACAGACTTAGATGATAACTCCCCAAATGTACTAGCATTTGCTGCATCTATTGAGGAGTTTTCAACAAAATCAGGTATGAATTCTCTTGAAGTTGTTGAACAAACTAAAATTGAACTTTAGGAAGATGATTTTGATTTTGATTCTAAGATAGGCTTTCAAGAACAATATAATTTGCTTCAAGAAAAATATGATGAGTTATATAATCAAAGTATTATTCTTACAAAACATAAAGCTAAGGCTATTTCAAAATTGAATAGTCGAAACTGAGAATTTAAAAGGTAAGATAAACAAATTGATGGAAATGGTGGACTCTTTGAAAATGCATGAAAACGAGCTAACCTTGGGTAACAAGTCTCTTGAAGAACAGGTTAAGGAACTAAATGTGAAACTTTCAAAGGTGAATGAATCCATTGTAAAGTGGAATTTTAGTTCCAAGATTCTTGAAGACATTTTGGGATCTTAAAGGTATGCCAAGGATTCTACAAGGATAGGATATATTGGAGAAAAGTCCAAAAAGCAAGTCTATCAGAATTTATCGCTTCATCCTTAAAGACCTTGGAGGGGAAACTTGTAGCCAAACAAAAAAAGAAAATAGTAAATAATGTTAAAGCTTCAAAACCTCAAGGTAAGTTTGATCTTAAGGTGAATACTTTCAATACTACCTAGGATGCACGTTGACGAAAACGCCCTAGTTTTCCCACACCATAAATAATTTTTTTCCAATTTGTCATCACTGTCGTGTATAAAGGCATATACGATCTTATTATTTTAAATTGTATGGTATGCCTAAAAGTAATTTTGGGAACTTGTGTTTTATGCAAACTCAACCTAATGATAAGAAACCTTTTATGTTTAATGGATTCTATGACTTGGTTAAAAGGGTTAAGATTTTGAATGATGTTTTAGCTATGTTGATTCTGAACCATGAGATGAGAACCCCCATGAATTTCAATCGTGCGAAGTCTAACAATATCTTTCCTATGGCTAAATGTATGTGGGTTAGAAAGGCCATAGGTGTGTGTTCATCTACCTAGTTTCCACCTTTGTATTTTATTTTTTTATTTAAAAAAAATGAAAAGTACAAAAAGAATTTTTTTGAGGTGGTAATTTTTTTTTGATCTTGATTATTCATGTAGTAGGTGTCTATGCTCTAACATGAGTTTCTTTAAATTTAAATCACCTACATTTTCTAATGATTTGATGAGCACTTACATGTTTATGGTATGCCTCACTTAAACAATACTCTGAGCCTTAATACTACTTGCTCTATCACATAAAGATTCCCCGTAGTGAGCACTTGATCATTTCTTCATGCTTATTTGACCCTTACATGCCCAATTTATTGGAGTTGAAAATTTGATTAATAGATTGGAAAGGGCCACCATAAGGGATAGTGTGATGTCACCGGTACCATTGCACATAAAGTGAGAAAATTGACTAAGGTGAAACAGAAAGGGTTACCTACCCTTGAGGTGTGTAAAAGCCACCAATTATCATGTAGAATGAGGGATGAGAGTCAAACATTGCCTATTTTTTTTCACGTCTACTTTGGAGCATTAAAAATAAATAAATGTGAGAATTGGTTATGCAAATTTTCTTGCATAGTGGTTTGACTATAGGTATGAGAGTTGTGATAGTGTGATCTATTTCTTTTTTTTTTTTTTAATCTCTATTTGAAATGATTGAGTTCTTGGAAAATTTTTTCAAAGATAACTGCACAGGTATTCACTATTCTCATTTTTTTAGCTCATCTCAATTTTCATGCTTAAGCGTGATTGATTTGAATTGTAAATGAATAACATTTTTTTTTTTTTGGCATAGATTTACTTACTCAAGAATTTATCTAGTGAGTATATTCTTGCAAAAATCGCTCACATTTTATTTTATTCGTTGACTTATTAAGTTTATTTTTTTTAACATTGGTAGATATTAATAAGTGAGCTTATGTTTTTGGTTTCTTACCTTATTTTGGGAATCTTGTTGAGGGGGAGTTTTTATTTTAATTGTTCTTGCCAAAAGGGAAAAAGTGATGATATGATCAAGGGGAAGAATTATTGATTTTTCTTTAGTTTGATTATCTTAACCTTGGATTTTGTTTTACTTAGTATGGTGTTTTATTGGGTATTTTCTTACTAGATTCTTGGATTGTACGTACTATCTTGTCAATTCCTTGACAAAAACAAAAAGGGAGAGAATACGTTGATTTTTTTTATTGATTACATTGCCCCACCTATGTTATATTTAAGAGTTTACAAGTTGTTTGATGGTTTGATTTAGGGGTAAGCAATGTTTCTTTTGTTATACCACATGTGACTTGATGTTTTCTTTGTTGAATTTTTTCTTTTCAGGCAATAGGTACTTAATGCGACTTGTGACGTCTAGGTTATTATTTTGTAATATGGGTTGGGTTATGTTGTGTCTCGGAATACCAAAGAGAGAGATTGTTAGTGTTTTGTATAGGGCTTATTTGTATTGGCAATTCTCAAGCAAACACATTTTTTATATTTGTTTTGTAGAGTTTAGAATGTCAAAATATCATCCAATGATCCGTAGATCTCAAGATAAGTTTGCAAACATTGGCCAAAGAGTGTTTAAACACTTCTATTTATCATCATGGATGATTGGAAGAAGATGGCATTTATGAAATATTGAGATGGTTACTGGGCTAATATGTGTGAACCTTTGCAAAAACGGAAAAGTTGATTTAAATGCAACAAAGAGAAAAACAGGTGTAGAACTCTTTTAGAAGAGACAAATTCCAGTATGTCTCTCGGGCATATCACGTGCAGCTCGCACCTACAACCTGCCCGCAAAGGCTATAGTATTTTCGATCTATGTTTCTGTATCGCGACCCGACCCATTCTAGACCTTAATCTTCCACGTTAAATACCAAGAAACATCATTCTAACCTAGCCGTTTTTTCCAAAACCAGAACAGATCAATTCTTGATAGGAAAAACACTTGTGAGGCAAAAACCCATCTTGATTCTTAGACTTTTGTTTAGATTTCTTTGATAAAAATCAAATGCTTTTAAATCTCAAATCTAGGGTTGACTACTAGATTGAGAAAGCGCTTCTACAACGGTTAGAATAGATTGAAGCTTTATAGAAAAGATGTATTACGGGTGCCTAGTAATCAAGGAAAGAGAGATCGGGTATAAGTAGATCAATAAGGTAATTGATTGGGTAAACTTATAATCTATTGGGTAAGTTCCTTGTAACCTTTGATTGTAGTAAAATTATTTGTCTAGTCCACGTTAAGGATCCGGGATTGTTTTATTCTTTTAGTTCAAATGAGTTTTTATCCTAGTCAACAACCTGATACGTATTGTGGATTATTTATTTATTTTTGGTTACTGATCTACAAACCTTGGCATTTATTTTTAGAGTGTGATTTGTAAATCTAAGGGTAGATTATTTTCTTAAAGTTTATTTATATTGGGTATTTATAACAGCTTTGCAATTTCAGATTCATTTACACCCTAAATTAATCAACTTCCATATCAACAGCTTGCACATAAATTTGGCGTCATATCTTGAATAGCCAGGGGACTAATTTGCATGCCGTGAATGTGGTCGTAATTAACTTAGCATCCCACCCTAATTTTTCACCAGTAAGAGAATTTGGGCCGACTGAACACAAGGTCATGGTTACTATTTCTTTATTTATTTATTTTTTGTTTCCTTTTTCTACAAAAACTTCTGCTTTTACAATTGTAAAATTGAGTATTATAATTTTGACATCTCTCCTCCTCCTGTTTTTTCTTTCTAATTTCCAAATAAAATAATGTAATTTCAGTAACATCTTTAAACGTCTAATTTCCGCTATGATTAGTGTTTATAGGTTTTTCATAAACTTTGAGTCTCTCTAATTTCCACGTTAAGTTTTTCATAAACTAAATCCTTGAGTCTCTCTAATATTTTTCCAACTTAGTTTTTTCATCATGAATTTCATGTTGATGCTTTTAGTGACATATTTTATATTTAGCCTCGCATTCCACGTGAATCAAATGATTATAGAAGTACGATAAAGTTAATTAATTGTATATAATCCTAAATTTTTGTGATATTAATGAATTTGTAGCTGACAAATTTGTTCAAGTAGCGGGCTAAGATTTTGTTTTACGTGTCACAGTTGTTTTGTTTGAGCTTCGAATGTGACCGGCGGTAAGAATTCCCCTCCCTTTATTATTTGGTTTCAAACAAACACTTCACTGCAAGAATGCAAGTCTGATAACTGCATTTGGACACAGCTATTTCACTAAGCTGGTTTGATTTCCGGATACTATCAAGTCAAAGCTGCGACTAAAACATGAGCCAAAGACTACTTTTCCCAATCAAAATATTTTAAAATTTTAAACCAATAATAAATAATTCAATATTAAATAATATTTAATTAAGAAATTGAAAAATAAAATAAAGAAGAAAAACTTAAAAAATCACCAACTTAGTTAATGTCAAACGAAAAATATTTTAAATTTTACTATAATTACACGGCGTGTATTTTTTCCTACTCCTTTCCCTTCTAACAAAATTTTATTTCTTTTTAAACAACTAAGTTGAAACATGACCACACATACGCAAATAACTATTATAATGAAAGTAAATAAAGCTTTATGAAATTTAATTTAGAATAGAAGTGAAAAGTATAATTTGTCTAATATTAAAAGGTTTATTTGGTGTGTATATATATATATATATCTGTTTTGGATTTTTTTTATTTTGTGTTTTTAAAAATAACAAAGATAGCACAAAATACGTATTTTCAAAATCTATTTTAAAAACAAAAAACGGATTTATACATAAAATGAAAAATGAGTAAAAAAATATTTTGGAATTTTTTTACTCAAAGCAAAGAAAATTTTAAAATACAAAAAAATGTAAAACCGAATGAGTTTTTAACATTCTAAAACATAAATCTCGCAGAAAATACAAAAAAGAAAAAATACAAATACAAATTAAATGCCACCAAAGTTGTTTGGACTTTTGCAGACTCTTTTTAAGGGATTACAGAGATAACGTGCAAGA
>QLOD02000013.1:15665734-15679624 GCA_003260245.2 Sideroxylon spinosum | reverse complement strand
AAACCTAAAATGGACAATATTTGTTAGACAAATTTACAGACCTATGATGTGCAGACAAAAATGGATCATCAACAATTGTGTGAAATTTGAAACGGCATTAAGCCTACCATTCCTAGTCCCTTAGTCCTTGATCGGAGGGCACTGATGATATCAAAACTATCCCACAGCTTATAAGCACTTGGGGGTCAATAATGACATCAAAAATATCCCACATCTTATAAGCGCCTCTACCTCCCCGTTGTCAGACGCCTTTTAAATCCATAAGGAATAAGTCTACTGACTATCGGAGCGCAGAGCGGATCTCATCATCAACTGGCATCATCTGGGAATCGAAGGGGCAATGTGCTTGCCATTCCTAATCCCTCAATCCTCAACTGGGGGTTAATGATGATACCAAATTATTCCAGAGCTTATAAGTGTTTCCATCTTCTCCCCCAATCAAACGCGTTTTAAATACGTGAATAAAAAGTCTACAAACCACCGAAACCCAAAGCCAATAATGCTTGCCAAGCAAGCTTACGAACTTACAATGTGCAAGCGAAAATGGATCATTTTCTACTTGTATACATAAAACTCATGGCCAAGGATCCAAAACTCTATCACCACATAGATTAGTTATATATATACACTAGTGAATAATCTTGTATTTACGACATTCCTCAACTAAAATTAAATTTAAAATCATAATTTAGAAAAAGAAAATCATTCTCCTAAAACTAATTTTATTCAAATATTTGTAAAAAAAAATAGAATGATAAATATAGACATCGCCACATAGGATTTTGTAATAAATTTTTAATTAGTTTTATAAAAAAAAACTCAAATAAAAAATATTATTATTAATTATGTGTTTTATAAAATAAAATAAATATAATAAACATGACTAATTTAAATTTAAAATTGGAATGTAGAAAAATAACTACTCCTTAAACCTAATTAATATTTAATATTTTTTTAATATTTTAAAAATAATTAGAGTTGTTATAAAAAAAGTAACCTAATTATTATTTAAGTTATTATTTAATATAATTTTTATTTGTAATTTTAATTTAATTACTAATATAATTGAAATATAAAAATTTAACAATTATATTAAATTTTTTAGCAAGTGGGTCCTCTTTTGAAACTCATGAGCAAATGAATTCCTTTTTAAAACCCCAAAAAATGGCCCCTTTTCAGAATTCTTGAGTTTTTTATATTTATTATTTATTAAAATCATATGTTATAATTCTAGTGCTTTTATAAGCAAAAGAAAAAAATAAAATTATTGTGTTTTACCAATGTGGGACAACCAAACAAAGATTTTGCGAATGTAAAAAATCATCTTAGTCATTCGTTGAAGAATAAAATCTAATCTCAATCGTTAGATCTTAATTTGTGAGAGGGAATTGTATGGCAGAAAAGAGTTGTATGTTTTAGATTAATACAAGATGAGTTTCATATAGGAATAAATTAATACAAGATGAGTTTCATATAGGAATAAACTAGAACCAAAAATAGAAACGTAAATATTCAGAATATGTTAGTTATTATATATAAAATATAAATATATAAATATATATATATATATATATATGTATAAACGAATATGCTAGTTATTATATATATAATATGGTATAACATATATATAAACCAAATCAAATCAGATGTATATGTTAACAATATATATGATATATATAGACAAAAAAAAAAATGAAATAGAATTGTGATGGTGCAGCAACTGTACATGTAAATAAACAACCGTGGGAGAAGATTTATTACGCCACTGTATAAACTTCGTCAAGACCACCACACATGTGGAAGTTGGGTTATCAAATTTACTCTATTTATGGTATCATTTAGTTTGCATTTTTATTTTTTATTTTTTATTTTTGTTTTATATGTTTTATATTTTAAAAATTCTAAAACACGGAAAATAGAAAATACATTTGGTTTAATATTTTCTATTTTTCGTATTTTAAGATTTTTCTTATTTTAGGTTGAAAATGCTTGAATCGTCTTTTTATTATATTCATTTTTTGTTTTCTAAAACACATTTTGAAAACAAAAGTGACTAAATGCTTTTTAAGCTATTTGTCTTATTCTCAAAAATATAAAATAGAAAATGGACTCAAAATAGGTATACTAAATGACACCTAAGTTATTTATATTTAAAAACAAATTAATTCTTCTTAAATTAACAAATAATAGTAAACATATAAGAAATTAAAATTTTGAAAGATTACAAAATTTAAAATTTAATTAATTACAAAGAAACCATAATATAACTTTACACCCCCTCGTTAAAAAAAAAAAAAAAAAAAACAGAAAAAGTAACCTGTAAAATATTATAATCAGAATTGATAAAATAATCGAATTATGATTTTTATTCGGGTTAAAATATTTGCATTTATTTATTAGTTCTTCTACTCTGTGATTCCTCCAGGACATGTTTGATACAAGGTGAAATTTTTGGGATAAAAAATTATAGAGGTAATTGTTACTTAGTAATTATTATTAGAATAATAAGTTTGTGTTAATTATATTTGAAATGAAAGAATAAATATTACTTGGTAATAAATATATTACGTTTAGAATGCTAACAAATTTTGAAGAGATAAAAATTAATTATGTGTGGAACAATGATAAATTAATCTAATAAATTATTAGTTATGAGACATAATTTTCATTTAATAAAATAAAATATTTTAATAAGTCATTATTTATCAAACATTAATTTTATTTGAGAAAATAAATAAATATAATCATAAATTAATATTTCAATAATATTATTTTAATAAAATAAAAATAACTTATTTATTAAATATTATTTTAGTAAAACAATTTAATAATTAATTAATTTTAGTTTTATTAAATAAGTTATTATTTATAATATTTATTATAATTATTTATAGAAAAACGTTGCTTAAGATTTTATACAGGGGACAAAAAATATTTTACAGGATAATAAGAAAAGAGTGAAAATTTTACATGATCCCCCATTACCTACCTTCACCTTAGAGTAAAAATTTACCCCTATACAAGAGTAATTATTAACCCAAACTGATTGTTACTCCCGTCGTCCAAATTGATATAATAGAGAACAAAAATTATTTTAGTTAGGATATGTTTGGTACAGAGAGAAAAATATGGGGGTAAAAGCTTACGGGAGTAATTATTACCTGAGTAACGATTACTGGCATACCAAGTCTATGGTATTTACGTTTGCAATGAGAGCGTAAGTATTACCTAGTAATAACTATATTATGTTTGGAATGCCAAAAGTTTTCAAAAGGTAAAAGTTAATTAAGAGAGTAAATATTACTAGGCTAATGAGAAAAAGATAAAAAATTTTCATTACCATCCGTCACTCACTTCTCCCCAAAGTAAAAATTTACCCTTATATGGGATAATGATTACTCCCAAAGTAATTTTTACCCTCTCATCCAAATATATGTAATAGAGAGTAAAAATTACCTCAATAAACTTTACCCCTATTTTCTCCAAAACAAATATGTTCTAAAAGTTATCCTTTACCCCAAAACAAATATTTCATTAATGAGAAAGAGTTATGTGAAATGAGTGAAGTTAATGAAGGTATATGTTTATTATTTTTCTTTTTATCCTTTAGAGTCAAATGTAACACGTGATAATTTACTATGGTATTTGTTGTTATATCTATTATTAAGGATGTGTTTAGAGTGACAAAAGTGAGATAAAGTAAGATAAATTATGTGTTCATAATTCATGCAATTAGATAAAAAATAAATATTTTTTAAAATTTTTTAATATTTTTTTAATCATTTTTTTAATTTTTTTGTCTTTCGAAACGGTGCGTAAATTTAAAACATTTTGAAATCTTGTATTATTAAACACATGATATAGACTATAATGATGAGAATAATTATGGGTGAACTCAATTTCAAATAATTTTAGTTAAATAATAAAAAAGTTTATTATTTAAATTTAATTTTTTTTATTAATACAAAGTTCCCTCATCGCCAACTTTCTGTACCCACCAGCGGCTAATAATGGACCTTTAGGCCCGATGAATGTATCCAAAAGCTCCTTCTAAAATTTTTACTCCTTTATAAGCGTGGGTCTTACATTTATACCATTGTTTGAATAGCAAATTTTGCCTTCCTTTCCGCCTTCTTAAGTTTCTCTGCCTCATTAGCTTTCCTCCATTGGGGAATAATTTTTGAGCACTTCTTAAAGCCAATTAAAAGTTATCTCCTTTTAAACTCTTTGGCTTTGACGTTTTTAGGCCTCGTTAACAGTATTGTTAATTTGATCAAAATAAATATAATGCTATTAAAAAATAGATAAGTCAACAAATCAAAATAAATATAATTAAAAAAATTAGATAATAATCAATCATTCAAAAGTACATATTTAAAAACAAATTCTTTAAATAAATTTATAAAAAATTAAATTTTCAATGAAATAAATAATACAACTTCAAATTGTCCAAAAATAATTAAATAGAATTAGTTATTAATTTAATATTTAATTTAATGAATAATAAAGTTTGGATATAACAAGGATAAAAGAATTATTTGGTTATTTTTTATCATTTATCTCTTTTTATTTATAAAACATCCAAACCAAATCAAAATTATTCCTTTAATAAATATCACATCAACAGAAGTTAAATCTCTAAAAAAAAATAATGCCTCCCCCCGTCTTATACCGGTTTAGAGTTAAGACTTGTCCAGTGGGCAGTAAATTCCGATTTGGAGGGGACAACCAATCTCTCGACTTTTCTGAGCATTTGTGGACGCAAATCTCTCTCTCACTCCTCTCTTCATTTCTCTCTCTAAAAGCACACTGTATCATCATATATACGTACGCTGAATGAGCATAAACTTAGATCTTTTTTTTTTTTTTTAATTTTTTCTTTCGAAAGTAAGAGCTTACCTGAATATCAAGAAATTAATCTGGAAATAACCAAACAAATCAGTGCCGTCGACTTCCCTATAAATTCTCAGCCAACCACCCCAAATCTCTCCCCAGGGTTAGCCTTCGAAGAGACTCCTCTCTCTCACCTTTTGTTTTGTATTCAAAAGAAAAATATATGTATTTGTTTTCTATTTCGATTTTTGCCGAAAGAAGAAGATAAACGAGGCAATCTGGCGAATAGGAGGTTAGATCTTTCATATCTATATTTTTTGAAATCTGTTGATTGCGTACTAGCGATATTGTGTGTATATATTTTTTGTTGTCTGGTTCTCTGACATTCATGGAATTTGATTGATGTATCTGATGGAACGAGCAGATGGATTTTGATGTATGCGAGTGTGTGAATGAATTTGTGTGTTTTTGAATTGTTTGGTTATTTGTTGTGTGTATATAAGTTGATTGATAGATTTTGATGTTTACTATCTAATATTATTGGTTTTGTGTATTTTGATGGATTTGCAGCAATACCCCTTGCACTATAGAATTTGGAGATATGTTCATAAATTTTGTCATGTTGAAGCTTTTGGGCCCCTTTTCTGATTTAATATTTCTGATAAATTGGAAGAGGATTTCATCTCCAGCCGGTTCACATCCATACGCTATTTGAATTTTCAAATTCATTTTTTTTTGGTTACTTGGAACTCTCGCCTTTTTATTGCAACCCTTAACAAATTACATGGCCGAGGTATAAATTAGGGAGATAATATACTGCCTCTCATGCATATCTCATTTGAGTTAGGAATCAAACTCGTATGGTCTGTGGGGAGCTGAGACACTCGAACTAATCCTGGGAGCTCCAAGCTCTATCTTGAAACAACCAGGAAGAAGAAACACCAATATTGACAAAATAATGTTATTTTTATTGATAACTCTCAATACCCCTTAAAAAATCCAAAAGCTATTTATAAACAAAATTCAAACAATCCCAACAAAGGCACGGAATAACCCAAACAAATCCCAGCAATTAAACCAGAAATTAAAACACAATCCCAATTAATTAGCAAATCACTAGTCTGGTAATTAAAAAACGTAGTTACAGCTTTATTAGACGGATGTACGTGTATTTATGTATCTGAATATGTATTTATTAATGGGTAACAAGGTAAAATATTGCGTACCAATTAATTTTTATATGCTTGTTTGGTCTTGGGAGGGAGGAATGCATGGCAGCTGACCAGGGTCCAAATTTTATAATGTTATGATTTTTTGGAGAAATTCTAATTTTCTGTTGATCTTTATCAAACAGCTTCAAATTTTTTTTTTTCCTCGGGTGTAAGTAGTTTTGTGAGATAGATGTGAAGTAATTGCTTAAAATTTAATTGAAATTTAAAAGCTCCTTATCATGTTTCGCAGAAACTGTTAAACACAGTGCAAATGGCTAATAGAAACACAGTCGACATGTATTCAAGTACTGAAATTTTATTTAAAACTTGTTAACTGGAGCTTGGGAAACATGTCTTCCATTGTTTACATTTTTCTGCTCATTTAAGGACAAAAATAATCTTAATCTCACCATTTTTGAAAATCTTGGGTGCATTCTTTGAAATAGAATTACTGTAAGCTCCAATATTTTTGTTGCTGGCAATATAAAAATTGAGATTAGTCTTAACTATCTGTTTTACATTTTCTGTCCACATTTTAATTACTATGCTTTCATTTTTTTAGCAGGCATTCTCCCTTGTATGCATGTTAGGGATTTGGTTTCTATAACTGCCAATTTTCTTTCACTCTGGCCGCTGCAACAAAGTCTAACTCTTCTCGCACCTCCCAGTGGGTGTGGGGTGTTGACAAAGCATTAATTTTACGTTTTGTTTTGAGGAGATCAAGGTCATCGCACATCTGGAGATTATGCCGTGTTTCAGAGGGTTTGTCGCTTGACTACGGCTAAGATCACTGTGGAATGAGAATCAAGAAGGTCAGTGATAGAATGTGATCATAAAGTACGTAAATCGGATATTTATCTAAGGATTCTGGGCATAAATGAGCAGGATGGCTGTTTGTGAATAGTTTTCTTGTAAAAGAAAGGGTGAGTCTAATGTGAATGAAGGTTTATTCAGTTCAAATAAAATGGTTAAATTTTTATGCTGACACACCTACATCCATTCTAACTAACCAATGGTAATTTGAAAAATGATTTGAAGTTGACTCATTCTTAGTTGAGCTGTTTGTGGAGAGTTAACTTTATTTCTCTGTTAATCAGACAATGTTACAACAGATTCCTGAAGCAATGCAGAAGACAATGGAAGAACGTTCAAAAAATCAGGCTTTGAAGGGTCAAGGAGATGATGTGCCCACTAATAATGCTAATCATGTCACAAGTTCCTCTTCCATTGAGCAAGGCTTGAAATCAGGGGAAATTAATAGCATTTATGAAATTGAGAGTGACAGAGGGCTCCATCGTTCTCCAACTATTAAGAAGAGCCTATCCTTAGGAAGTGGACTGAATGGGAAGGGGAGTCCTGCTGCTGGAAATGACTCAGAGGATGAGACTGATATAGAATATTCCTGTGATGGATCCCATGATCATGACAGGATCACAGTTCCAGTTGGTGGCAAGCATCCAGAAATCAGGTTGGATAAACAATATCAAGAAGATATGCTTTCTGATTCTGTTCAAGTAGGTTCTGATTTAGTGCATAATGACTCTATTTTCTCAATCGGAGAGATGCAGCAATTGGAAAAAGAAGGCCATGGGAACTCTGATATTCATTTATCCGGTGAGTATAGTGACCATACACCTCGTAACCCACCTATTATTGTAAAATCAAATTCTTTGCCGAATTTAGGTTCCTCTGGTGGACAATCTGCTCTTAAATACTTTGCACCTAACTCTAGATCATCTGAGGACCTTACTGTTCTTGATTTGAGTCGGAAGGAGATGGTAATTCATATGTTAGGACCAGGGGGGATACATAACCATGAACGAGATGATACCATATCAAATAATGAGAACAACTGTGAAAACCTGGTTAGAGATGGTTCTAATTCTCATAACTATGTTGGTTACTCGAAAGACTGGATAGTACCCATCATGGATGAGGTCAATGCAGAGAAGCACCTTAATGGAGAACCTTCGAATAGCCAGTGGGAGGAATTACCGAGCAAGGATTTCAAGATCAAGAGAATAGAGGAGTGGGTTATTGATCTGCAACATTGCAGCCCTATGGAAGAGTCAAACGATGGATTATCCAATGTAGATGATCATCAGGTACAGAGAGATGCAACTGTTGTGGATAATTTGACTGCTGGGAAATTTGATGGTAAGCTCGCCCCTGGTATGGAAGCTGCAAAGAAATATATCTCTTCTTTGAGTGCAACAGCCACTACAGCTCAGCTGGCAAATCATGGGTTGGTTGTGATTCCATTCCTTAGCCCTTTCATAAGTCTGAGGACACTTAATTTATCTGGAAATTCCATAGGTTGGTGTCTCATATGACCTCCTGTTCTTCTACTTTTTGAATTTCACGTCACCCAAATGTTATCTGGAAGAATTTGATTTATCTCTGTTAACTGACTTGTTGATGACCTCTGCCCTTACTCTTTTTTCAGTGAGGATAACTGCTGGTGCTCTTCCTCGTGGTCTTCATACTCTGAATCTATCAAAAAACAATATCTCCACCATTGAGGGCTTGCGTGAACTTACTCGGCTTCGTGTACTAGACCTGAGCTACAATCGACTAATGAGAATTGGACATGGTATGGCCTTTTAGCCAACAAACAATTTGACAGTTCTGGCTTCCTCTTTTTCTAGGTCCTCTTTTGTTAATAGGCTTGGCCATTGATCTATGTGGGCCCCACAAAGACCAATGGTTGACATCCGCCAGTCATGACTGCACGACTGACAGTGCAGCGAGGTTCATTCGAATATGAAATCCATCTCATTATCCTTTCTAGTACAATACTTCCGTAGATTTCGCTTCATCTCACGTTAATATTGTCTTTGTTGCATTACCGTTTGGTTAGATGCTATGGTTAAGGTTCTTTCCATGTACTTTTTGTTTGTGATGCCAAAATATAAATGCAGAATTTCATGCTAGGTTTTGTTTTTGATATTTAATGAGAATTTTTTGCTGCATCATGTTACACACTCGTCTAAATTTGTCATATTCATATTTACTAGGATAGCTCATCCCCCATGGAATTGGATTCGTATCATGCAACCCTAATCGTAGTTCATTCATGATCCGGATCATAAAATATGGCAACCCTAAGAAAAAATCTAATTTACTTACTACAAAGAAATGAAATAAAAAGAAAGACTGGAATAGTAGTTTATTTACTTATTAATATATTGAATTGGTTTTATCTCATTTATTTTGGATATCTAGGCATTTAGAATTTGTATTGATTGTTTAGATTATATTATGAGTCATTAGAATTATGTATTATTTTACTTATTTCTTCTAATTACTATTGAATATATGTGTGTGTGTGTGGGGGGGGGGGATATGTATAAATGACTCGTTTTTAAGCAAAACCATGAATTGAAATAGTGTTCCAACAAAGCTTGCCACGTACTGAGAAAAATATTAAATCATATTTTTTCTAGGTTTAGATATTTTTTGGACATTTGGGGACATGTACATCCTTCAATTACAAACACAATGCACGCTTGACCCCCGGGGGGGGGGCTAAAATTAGGTAGTGAGATAAAAATAATTGATTTATACATACTAATCCATTGTCTAAATATTTTAATTTTATTTATGAATAAAGTTGTCTAAAATAGATTTGAATAAAATATAATGTTTTCATGAGAGAAACCTGTGAAATGAATCATTTTTTGTTTTCTTTTATGATATATTGATATGTGTGTATTGATATGTCCTGTTTTAAAAAGCATTGAACACCCAATACGAGGTATGAATACATTTGATACAATAATTTCAAACAATAACAAGCCTCGACAAGGTGGGGACTCATCAAAAAATAAATATGTATTTTTGTTTTAGGAATTGTATTCACCAATATATTAGAAACTTCAGGTTTGAAAATTCTTATTAATTAAAAAAATACAAAAGAGGGAGGATTTATAGATACAAATTGAAGTTATTTTTATTGATGAAAACAAGAAATGGAATACAATTAGACAAGTATCCGATATGTGTCAGGAGCATGCCTGACACAAACACAAGGATACAATACTTTCCCAGAAGGGTCAATGCTTCTTAGAATGCTAGGTCCCTATCCATTCCTGTTGTGTCTTGACAATTTTTTAAAATTGTTGTGTTGATGCGTCCTTGGTTAGTGTTCGTGCTTCTTGGGTTGAAATTCATGTTTTCCTTGGATCATTGTTTTTGAATTGCTCTTTGTCCTGGAGTACCAACTCCTGGGAAAGAGGGATGCCCTTTGTTGGCGTTTCAGCCCCTTAATTAGCGCTGCATTACCTGATAAAAGAGGAATTTGGTAGTGCAACAATCAATGAAAGTGGTCATCAACTTTCCATTGAATTGTGAACATAACTGAAATAATCCAGAAGATGCTGCCCTGGGGAGTAAGCCAAAAACACTTCAAATGAGTCCACAAAAGACAGGAAACGTAAAAGAAAAGACCTAGATCAAGACCACTCCAGCCGTCTAAGCAAAGAACTACTCTCAACCCTAAACAATGGAGCATCTATTCCAAGAAAGTTATATTTCTTTCTCCCCAAACAAACCGAGCTGTACAAAATGGAATAACCTTCCACCATTTATTTTTACTTCTAGGAACCTTCGCTTCCCACCAAGACTCAAAACATGCTTGGCTTTTTCAGGGAGCCCCAAACTCATGCCATACTGCAAGTGCATTAAATCCACACAAAATGATGATTGATAGATTCAACCTCCTGCTTGCTGAGAAAACACCACTTAATAATAATCTGCCTTCTTTTGGCTAAAATAAAAAAGCAACTCTTGGAGGGCCACTAGTCTTTGAAATGGACTTCCAGTGAAAACTCTCCATTCCTCTTCCAACAAGCGTTGCATAGAAAGATTTTATCACGAACTTGCTTTCCTTGGAATATTTCCAAATTAATCCATCCTCACATTGCCCCACCCTTTGGAATAAAGAAATGAAGCAAATCACCTTCCACCTCCCAACCCTGTAGGCCTCCGCATAGGCACAGGTTCCATATTACCTGCCCTTCCTCCACTTTCATGTACTCCTTAATGCCGCCTTCTTATTTGCTACCAAATTAAAAATAGTAAGGAAAACATTTAAAGCCCACTCAAAGAAACGGTGACTCCAGAATTTAATGAGTTTACCTCTCCCCATATGCGTCAAAAACAATTTTTTTTTTTTTTTAAATCCTTCCAAAAAGATAATGTATTTCCAAAAAGGCTCTTCCCAAAAGTACCTGCCACTTCTTTAGAGAACCATTCACCCCAATCCTCACCATACATAGCTGAAATCACCCTTCTCCATAGTCTATCCTTCTCATAACTAAATTTCCAGAACCATTTACATAGCAATGCCTGATTAAATGTCTTGACTTTATGGATGCCTGTTCTAGTCTCACAAATAGATCGACAAACCAAGTTCAAGTTCGCTAAGACTCCAGTTTATTTCAACATGGAAATACTTTTTACCAAAAGTGTTTGGATATCATTTGAAAAAAAAATTTTGAAACAAATATTTAAGGCCCCACATTTTTTAGGACACAACTATAGTAGTTTTATTCACAAAATTATCATTCTACTAGTGATTTCTAACCTCTCATTGTAAGAAGTGGTGCCATGGTGGCCGTTGGAAGGGGGTCTATGCAGATGTTTTTTGAGGGAAGGGGAAGCTTGGGTAGTGTCAATGAGAGAAGATTTGTTGATGGGCTGATTGTTGTAGCGACCCGGTGTTTAGTGGGTCCTTTTGGGAATTTTGGAATACCAAGGTTTGAAGTTGCAGAGGTTCTATGGCGGGCTGATTCTTCATGGGAGGTGGCTAACTGGGGGTTTCTGGTTCTTTTCTGTATTTCCTACAAAGGAGCGGGCAGTGAGGTTCAGGGGAGAGAGGAAGAGTTTTATAATATTCCAGTGACCATTGCGGTGGAGGTAGGCAATAAAGAAAATGAGCATTGTGAACTTTGTTTTTCAAGTGCATTGGGTTGAGCTCATCTTTGGGGGAAAAAAACTTACCCTTTTTGTGAGAGAGAATCATTTTTTGGGGTTTAGGTGAAAAAAGTTCTCTTAAAATTATATTTTCCTTAGTTTTCGTCTTAACAAACAACAGAAATTGAGTAAAATGTTTTTGAGAAAAAAAATTTGATGTCAGAAACAAATGAAGCCTAAATGGTAGTTGAAATCACCTCGATTTCCTTCCTGCTGATAATCTCTTTGCATATTCTCATGAGACTTATCCCCTTGATCTATTTCTGTTAGTTTTCCCTAGAAAACTTGGTGATATGCATAGATCATTTTGTGTGAGGTTTGATTCTTTTGTTTTTCTTGCACTTGATACAAAAGTCTCACTGTACCTTTGGATTGACTATTTTATAAGTGGTTTTCTTGGTTTTTAATACACCTTTTTGTTTATTTGGAAGGCCTTGCTTCTTGTTCCTCTCTGAAAGAGTTGTACTTGGCCGGTAACAAGATTAGTGAGGTTGAAGGACTTCACCGTCTCCTAAAACTAAACATCCTCGATCTGCGTTTCAACAAGATCTCAACAGCCAAATGTCTCGGCCAACTTGCAGCTAACTACAATTCCTTGCAAGCTATCAGCCTAGAAGGAAACCCAGCCCAGAAGAACGTGGGAGACGAACAGCTGAAGAAATATCTTCAAGGCCTTCTTCCTCATCTGGCTTCTTTCAACAGGCAGTCTATAAAATCTGAGAGTTTGAAGGATGCAGCAGACCGGTCCGCTCGATTGAGCATTACCTCCGATCGCAGCTTCAGATCAGATCACAAGACTTTGCGAAAGGGAAGCCACGGTGGATCTTCTCAGAAGACATCATCAATTCATGGTCGTAGAAGTCAAGCAGTGGTGTCACCGAAACGATCCAAAGGCAGGAACTTGCGCCTGCCGCCGCCTCCAACAGGAACTAAGACGGCCACAAATCATCGGCACAATTTTAATGATTTTAGCAGCAAACTTCTGGGCATCAAATCTGATGTCTTCATGCGGAGGAGTCGAAGCGAGGGAACTCTGGCGGCTCTTTGAGCTTCCTGTCATGCTGTGGTCATGGTCTGATTTTGGTTACCTTGGCGTTTTTTTTTTTTTTTTTTTTTTTTTTTTGGGGAAGCATTATTTAGTTTGATTTACTTTTTGCCGTCCTTGATGACTGTTTCTTAAACCTGCTAGAACATAAACTTTTGAGTACACCGTTGCATACTCGTTCCTTTGATAAAGTGCCTTATTTGTTCGCTCTTTTGTTGGTTTTGGGGATTTTAGAGTCTGTTTAGAACCATTTTCTTCTACAGACCTTGCTTTGAGTCTCTTATTATATAGATGGATGTAACATTATGATCAAATAGCAGAGGAGTTTGCATGTGTTGCAGTAGCCTCTCTAAATTGATGGTATTTGAGCGTGTCTTAACTTTTTCATGCATTGGAGGCGCTAAGGATTTTTTATTTTTATTTTTTACTGAGGATTTTTTATTTTTATTTTTTGTTTTCAAGTATGGAAACTGAAATATTTGGAAAGTGGTACTAAGGCTCCAAGCACGATGGGAATCTGTGGAGATCAATCACCACAGGCAACAAACTTTCACCTGACATAGCATAAATAATATACAAGGGTAATTATGGGAGTATTTGGTTAGAAAAAGTTGATAAAAAAGTACAGTAAAAGTATAAAGATTTGACATAAATGTGATAGGTAATAAAATGATTGGAATAAAGTACGAAATTTTTTGTAATTTTTGATAAATTTTGGTATTTTGTTTGTTTTGATTCCTTTTAACACTCTGGACTTTGGCTCCTCCACTTTTTATTTTTTTGCTATTTTCTCCTCTTTTTAAATCTTAACTAGCCGTTTCATTT
>QLOD02000013.1:15645990-15665634 GCA_003260245.2 Sideroxylon spinosum | reverse complement strand
TCTGGACTTTGGCTCCTCCACTTTTTATTTTTTTGCTATTTTCTCCTCTTTTTAAATCTTAACTAGCCGTTTCATTTAATGGCTAAAAAAAAAAAACAATTTTTTTTTCTTTTTTTTTGTAGGTCTTATTTAGTAACTTTTTCTCTAATTCTTGCTCCAATGCCCATGTGTATATCATCTCTCTCTCTCTCTCTCTCTCTCTCTTTCTTTCTCTCTCTTTCTTCCTCTCAAAAGAAACACATATCTCCTATAACAAATTCCTCACCAAAAAATTGAAAAGCTTGAATTTGCTGACTTTTTCTATAGTTAAATTGGATTAAGGACAAATTTGACAAATTAAGGACTTCAACAAGTGAAAGGGTAAATTATATACTGAATCACAAAAGTTCAAACTTCTGAAATGATTTTTAGGTTGGAATTCGTTCATGGGTTGTCGTTGTGGTGTTGTTTTGTTCTCTACATTCTCAAAAACCCGTTTGCTCATTCGCTTCCTTTAACGATTTGGTTGTTATATGCACAATGCATTTTTGTTGATCTCTCTTAATCTAGGTGTCTTCTGGGTTCATTCTTTAATTGTCCGACCATTGGTGCTCTCCGTGAGTGCTCAACCCTTTAATCTGATCGTCACTTTCCTTTGCTCATCTTCTCTTTCTTGCACTTTTGGTTGTTGCTTGATATAAACAATACAGATTTTTAGGTTTTCAATTTGATCTTCATGATTGAGGGGATGAACCATGACTTATCGCGGGCAATTTTTCACTCCACATAAAAGTAAATTTCATTTCAACATTTTCTCAAAAACCCATTTGCTTGGCAATGCTCCTACATCCAGAAATGTTGCACATTTTGAGCATCATTGGACATAAATGTTGAAAAGTTAAAAGAAAAAAAAGAAAAAAAAATCGAATTGTAACACTTCTATAGAAATGAAATTAACAAATTACAAATCATTGGCTATAAATTTTTTTATAATTTCAAATATATGAATGTTAACATTTAGATTATCCATATATGATTTTTTTACTCATAAAACGTTCCTCCTTAAGAATCAAAACTTGTCTCTTTCCCCTCCGCTACCTTAACTCTCATATCTCCATCCCATCCCAACCTTTCTTCCCCACGTCCTGGTATACCATCTTTGTAACTATCATCCAGGGGTGGAAAACGAATTAAATCGAATTTAGTTTTAATTTGTTCAAACTCGGCTTTAACTTTTTATATTGAACTCAAGTTCGATTTCAATTTTTATATAAACTCAAGTTTGGCTCAATAAAAAAAAAAAATTTAGAGTCGAGCTTAACTCATGAATAATCGATTAAGCTAAAATGATACCGTTTTAGTTTAAAATATAATGAATAAAATATTATAAAAAAATATAAAAAAATATTATTAAATATATATATTTATTTTATAGAGTCTACTCGTAAACTTTTGAACTGAATTTTTCTACACTTGAGCTTAAGCTTGAATCTAAATGAGTCAAATAAAACTCAATTAGAGCTCGAATTAATCATGAACTGAACTCAAGCCATGCTTTTTTCGAGCCGAGCTCAAATAACTCAATTTGTTTCTACCTCTATTGTTAGGAGTGTACATGGGTTGGGCTGATTCAGGTTCATACCTAACTCGAAGCCGAATCGATTTCTTTGGATTCTTTAAAATTGGATCCGAAACTGCATCAATTTCAATTTGGAAACGAACCAAACCTAACTAAAAATATTAAGTCTGGTCGTTCGATTTTTGAGTTAGCCTAAATCGGGTTTGGTTGAGTTAGTTTGTTGGCTTGATTTATTTATTTTTAAATTCTAAATATTCAAATAAATAATATATTATGTATTGATATAATACTATAATATATTATAATATTATATATTATATTATATATATTATCAATTCTATTAGTAATTGTTTTATAAAAAGTTTAAATATTAAAATTGTTATATATGTAATATTATATAATATATTATCTATAATTACAAATTCTAGTATTTATTGTTACTGTTTTATAAATAGTAGCTGTTTTTATATATTAGTTTAAAAAAATAATTTTATATATAATATTATATAATAATATGTATATTATATCTAATTATATATTTTATTTTTTTGGATTGGTTCGAGTTAGGTTATTTTCGGTTTGATTTTGGTTTGGTTCGGTTCGGTTTTTACCTACTAACTTGAAAATTAAATAAAAAATATCGGATTATTATTTTTTTAACCCCAAAATTAATTGATTCTGATATAGACTCGAATAAAACTGAACCGAAATAGTCGGATTAGTTCGGTTTTCGATTTATTTGATTTTTTTGTGCACTCCTACCAAATTTCATCTCCTTTTAGTATGTGGTTGGTGAAAAAAAGGAAAAGGTGAAATATTTTTCTTGAAACTTTTATCTTAATGTTGCCACGTCATTTTTAGTAAAATTGTAAAAGCTAAAAAAATTTGAAAAAGTTGGCAAAAGTTGGGGAATGCATTTGGTAAATTTTAGTATAAAAGTTGGTAATTGATGAAAAATTAGTAAAACTTTTTAATAACCAAACAGGACCTTGATTTTCATCTATATCGTTTTTTTTGTTTTTTTTTTTTTTGAGGGATGAGGGGGGAGGGGAACAAAATGTCGATCGTTGTTATATAAGATACTAATTGTTTATTGTTACAATATGTAAGTTCTAGTCACTATAATAGGATTGAGGATATGATCGAAGGACTAATTGTGAAATAAGCTGTTAGATTTTCTTAGACGAAATCTAAGTACTCCCCTTAAATTTACTTTTTTCCCTTCTTTCTTCCACTCTCTCTCATTGGCCCTCCTCTCACTAGATTTGGTTAACACTCAAAATTATTATTTTTTATCAATATAAAATTTAATGTTTAAAAAAAAAAAAAATATTGACTAGTAACTAAAAATAAAAAAATATTAAATTTATCTCTTATCAAATGAATCATCTACAAAGAAATTTTATTTTATTTTTTGTAAAATATATAACATTTTTACGTGAATTTTTAAAATACGATGTACATGCCAATTCAACATTGGTTACTAATGGAAAGAAAATATTTTAAATTTAAAAAATTTATAAATACAAGACTTAACATAAAATATGAGGGTATGATTTTTTTGTGTGCTCAAAAATCATCAAATAAAAAAATTTAAATGCAGAAGAATTTTTTAAATATGAGAGTTCACTATATCTTTTTATTTTTATTTTTAGTTACTAGTGTATTATTTTTATTTTTTCAAAAAAAATTCAAATTTATATTAATAAAAAAATTATAATTTTAAAAAATAATTTTAAATGTTAATAAAATCTAGTGTGAGAGAATAAAAGAGGGGATCAATGAGAGAGTGGAAGAAAAAAAAAAACTAAATTTAAATTTTAGAGTCGCTAGATATATTAAAAAAAAATCAACTGACCATAATTAATATCGTCAATAAATCAGTGTAAACTGCACCGAACATATCCTCAATAGTGTTAACGATAAAGTAAGGATGTAAAAAGGCTTGTCAAGTCCGACCCGCTCCTTAACCTGAGCCGACCTGGTCTTGTGCTGACCCTGCCCCAGTCACCCCTTCCCTTTTTCGGGTGTGGTCGGGTTGGGCCAGGGTTACAAATACCTGTCCCAGTTGACCCAACTTATTATTTTAATATTTTTAAGTTTTTTTTAAAGTAAATAAAATACAATAAAACTCAACCAAATGCATTAAAATAATAATTGACAAAAATTAAAATGTATTAAACAACAAGAAATTACATAATTAACATTAAATTTAAAATTACAACAAACAAATATAAAATTATAAAATAAAAAAAACAAATGATAGAATAATAAATAAATGTATCACTTTACATCTTATACATCCCAACTAGATTGGCACCTACAAGAATGACTATTATTTACAAATATTACTCTATCTATACATCATTATTATTCATCACTAGATCCACTAGTGTGTTCTTCTGTTTCACCTAAATACATTGCATCAAATATTACATTTAGCCTTATGTATTTCATCATCTCGTATAATTCTAGTAAAAAAGTCCCATGTTTGTTAAGAGCTACACTGTTGGGCGTGACGGGAAGATGATGCATTAACATCACCACTTGTAGTAGTAGGTGTTGGTATATGTGGTGATGCAAATTGTTCCATTTGCTCTTGAGAGGAAAAAATATTGAATCCTCATTCTCCAAATCAAAAAAAATGGATGTCTCTAAGATCCATTTAGAAAAAATAATTTGATGAAAAATATTTAAATTAAAAAAAATGAATGTATGCAAATTAAAAAAAATTAAATACTAACTTGGAATAATTTGAAACTTTGAAGCACTTGATCTCAAATCTTGACTTCAAATTTGACAGAATTAGATGTAATTGAGCACAATTGGAGAGCACACTTGAAAGTTGATAGCTTGGTAGTGTAGAAATTTGAGAGAGAGAATTTGTTAGTTTTTGTGTGAGTTTAAATGAATTTGTGTGGAGGTATTTATAATTGAAGATTAGGGGGATTTTGTAATTATTTAACAGTAACCCTAACGGTAACTGAAAAAAAAATGAATTTCGGCTTGTATGGCAGTGAATAAACCTATGGGCCACATGTTTTGATTTTGGACCTTTGGTTCTTTGGGTAAAATATCCATACGGTAACTAAAAAAAAAAAAAAAAAGGCTGATTTTTGACTGCCATGGTAGTGAATAAACCTATGAACCATAGGTTTTGGTTTTGGACCTTTGGTTCAAAAATCCAAACTGTAACTAAAAAAAAAAAAAAAAGGTTGATTTTTGGCTGCCAGTGAATAAACCTATGGACCATAGGTTTTGGATTTGGTTCTTTAGGTCAAAAACCCAAATGGTAACTAGAAAAAAAAAAAAAAACAAAACTGATTTTCGGCTGCCATGACAATGGATAAACCTATGAGCTATAGGTTTTGGTTATGGACTTTTAGTCATTTGGGTCAAAAACCCAAACGGTAACTTAAAAAAAAAAAGTCTGATTTTCGATTGCCATGGCACTGAATAAACTTATGAACCATAGTTTTTTGTTTTGGACTTGTGGGTCAAAAACCCAAACAATAACTAAAAAAAGAAAAAAAAATTATATATATATATAGGGCTAGGTCAAGGGCCGGGTCTTGGGCCAGGTCGAGCCGACCGAAGCCATGACCTGTGGAGTAAGAGTCAGGCCAGGGTCGTGTCGTATGGATTGTATGGGTTAGGGCGATTTCGGGTTGAGCGGGCTCGAGATGGGGCCGACCCGACCCATTTCCATCCCTACGATAAAGTATATTACGATGATTTGATACCGTGAGTGTTTGGTAGGTTAAAAGATATCAAAAAAAATAATATAAAAGTATAAAGAATTGATATAAAGTAATGTGTGACAAAATTTAATTAGAAAAACATGAAAAATCGGTAGATTTTAATTGATTTTTGACCAATCAAAGAGCCCTTTATATATATATATATATATATATATATATCAATCATTAACACATTTAGGGTGGGTTTGGTGCAAAATTATTTGATGAAAATTTCTGGAAACTTCTGAAATTTTCTGTTATACTTTTATATTTTATTTCCCTCTAAATTTAAAAAAAAGATGACATATCTACCAAAAAAATAATATTACTACAATTCCTTTAATCAAATGAGAAAATTTTTTTGGGATGTCAACACAAAATTATGCGTTACAAAATGACACTCACTTGCCTATTTTTGTTTAGTTTTTGCATAGCGTCCCGACAGAAAGTACCAAACTGTTCCGAAAGTTTGGCAAAATTGTTCCGACGGAATTACAAAAATGCCACAAACCGTCCTAACGAAGGAGTTGGGCCATCCCAACGGTGCAACAGAAATTGGGATCTGAGGAAGATGAAGTTTAGACAACGCGACGAAAGTCTAACATTGAGCCAAAATAAGCTCGGTTTTTCCACACACACCCACCAAAAATAGTTATAAGAAAGTCCTAAACTCCTTCGTCAACTATTCACGAGGAAATCAGAGAGAAATCTTCAAACTCATGGATCCACCATAAACAATATGAGATTCAAACAAAGGAAAACCTAAATGGAAAACATAAATAGTAGAAGAAGAAAAGAAATATCTTCTGATTGGAGCACGAGAAGAATGAACGGTGAAGTGGGTATCTGCAACGTTGGGTGTTCGTCGAAAAAAATCTTTGCAAAGTTACTATATCTTAGTAGAATCTTCAGACCAGTCGTTCCGACGGCAATCAAATCGTCATGACGGATTCGACATTGTTTCTTTTCAAAATTGTAGTTTGGGTTAGATGCACTAAACGTTAAAAAGTGACTCAAACCACATTTCTCATTATTTTTTTGTTGTACCAAACCCTTAAAAAGGAATGAGAGAAGTTTGAGTCCGAAAAGTTTGTATTGTTTGGCTGTGAACAGAACTATAAAACCAAGAGCCACCGAAATTCAACCTACAAAGTTCCCGCCAACGGAAGTCCTACATTTAACCAAGCTCTTCCTTCCTTTCCGTTTCTTGCTTCGAACCCTAAATTTCGACTCTCTCTCTCTCTCTCTCTCTCTAGATATATATATATAGAGAGAGTAGACCTCCATGGAAGTTCAATTTAAATTAGAATTCAGATTTGTAGTGCGAAATTGAGGAATGGAGAGAGGAATGATATCGGTGGACCGTTGGTCCCAAGGTAGTCAGGTGTATTTCCTCACGCACCTCCACGCCGATCACACCAACGGCTTGTCTCCGACCTGGAAGCGAGGCCCGCTCTTCTGCTCTCGCATCACTGCCAAGCTCTTCCCCTTCAAATTCCCCGGCTTCAACCTCTCTCTGCTTCGAGTTTTGGATGTTGGACACTGGTATTCCATCTCTTTGGTCTCTCCAACCACCGGATCGGACACTACTGTAGCTGTCATGGCCATTGATGCTCATCACTGCCCAGGTAATTAGTTTGGTTTGTTGTGTGTTTCTGTTGCTCATCAATTGTTTGATTCTGTTTCTCTGTGGACTGCTTGGTTTTAGTTAATATCTGGACTATTGTATAGTTACCATTTTCTAATTTCAATGTGATATTTGGATTAATGATTAGGACTGTAGTTTGTTGGCGGTGGAAATAATTCTTCCCCTTTGTTAATTCCTTGACAAAACGAATAAATTGAAAAAATTAAAGTCCCCCTAAAACAGTGGCTGACCCAGGAATTTGGGTTAGCGTAGACCCAAATCATAAGAAAATTTTAAATTTCAAACAAATGCATAAAATACAGTTCATGAATGGTACAATAGCTGCGAAGCACAGGAAAATTGATGAAACATATCCTAGCATTTTGCTTTAGAGAGGAATTTTGAGGTTTTCGAGGGGGAATTCGAGGAATTTTTGTAATGTATAAAACCTATACAAATTTGGTTGTAGATTTTGCTAAGACAAGAGCAAAGCTCCAAAATGTACTTTAATGGAGGTTGAGGACGTGGTAGAGAGTGAAAGAATAATTCCAAACAAAGTTATATTAAGACTTCATTAGGACTGAGATTATCTCGACATTCGACAATATATATAGGTCTAAAAACTTCCAAGAAGAAAGCTCCAAAAAGGCCTTCAATGGCGATCATTCTGCAACCAAGGTTACGCTTTGAATATTAGTAAAATCAAAACCAACGAACGCACATGCACATACGTATATATATCTATATATATAATTCAGTGTCCACGCTCATCCACTCTTGACCCACCATGGCTCCACCTCTGCCCTAAAATCAAGAACTAATGAACTTCCCTTGATCAATGCTCTTTTGAGAATCTATACATCACTAAAATGGAACACTTGGAAAATGGAACACTAAAATGAAAAGCTTTGAGCTTTATAACTCGTCTCCCTATTTTTGTCATGAAATTGACAAAGAAATGAGAAAGTATAGCCAATAAATCAAAAAAAGGGAAATAACGAGTGTGATGGATGTCACATTTCTAGACCATTTCGAATGTGATTTAAGGGATCCAATTGATCTAAATTGTATGTATATATATACTGACATTGCAGCACCATAGTATCATATATTCTTCTCCGTGAGCAAGACTTCAATTTGATCATGGTATCAACTATTAATTCCAAGAAGTTGGCCCCACTTCGTTGTTACCACGCTATTTGGATACTTGGCCTTGGTCAAAATACCAAGATTAAAAAATCCTTATGTAATCAAAAGTCCTACTCAAACAATAATAGGATATTCCCTAACAAATCAAATCTAGATGAGTCAAGGAATTAAACTCCCGAATTTAAAGTTAAAATTACTATCCTAATTTAAATAAGAATAACAAATGCTACTCGGTCAAGGAATTTGTCAACATTAGAATAAACCTTACAATAATTTTGGAAGTTTTCTAGGTATGATTATGTAGTGCTTTGGGTTAAAAATGGAAGTATTACTCTTGTCTTGTCACTCTCAGTTTTGCTTTAACTTGGCTATGTGAGTTCTTTGCTGCAATTTTTTTATTCCCTTGCAAAAATGCTGAAGCAATATTGCTTTCAATTGAACATGCATATACTGATTGTGTATTGCATTCTAGGATTTGCATTGAAATGGCTATATTTCATAGTTTTAAACAAGTATATTTCAATTGAACAAAAATGCTGAAGCAATATCGCTTTCAATTGAACAAGCATATACTGTTGCATTCTAGGATTTGCACTAAAATGGCTATATTTCATAGTTTTAAACAAGTATTTGACTTTCAAATATGTGGTTGTACCAACTTCCAATGTCAACTTGAAACATAACTTCTCAAATTTATGAATTTATAATGAAAAAGAAAAAAGAAAAAATCAAACAGCAATTTTCCTTTGAAATGTGCTACACCACATATTATCTTCATTTAGGATCTGTAATGCTATCCATTTAAACTATTAGTTTTATATTGGTTTAATAGAAAAATGCCTTTTAAGTTCAGTAAGTTGATTGTTTGTCACTATCCAAGTGTCAGAGGTTGATTATGTGCCTTAGACTCTAAAAAAAAAAAGGGCAGCCCGGTGCACGAAGCTCCCACCTATGTGGGGTCCGGGGAAGGGTCGGGCCACATTGGACCTATGTGCCTTAGACTCTAATTCAATGAAATGAGGATGCATACCCTATAAAATGAGGAAGGCAATATACTAGGAAGCACGAACTCACCATTAAGGGTGCATTTGCAAGTCGGACTTATGAGGGACTTGGATACACGGTGGACATGTGTTAGACTCGTCTTTTATTGTGTTTGATTTGTTTTGTGTTCAGACATAGCTTGGATATGACGTGGACCTGTTTGGGCACATGCGATTTTTTTTCTTATTTTTTTTATTAAATTTTAAGCTACGCAATATAGTTTATTGTTATTTGTTTATGGAATGTAATCATTCTTTGGTTTTTGTTGAATTTTGAGATATGAATTACATGTTTCTAATTTTAACTAGTGTTATATTGTATTATTTGTATTGGATTTGAATAAAATATTAATATCTAAAAAAATATAAATGCAGGGTTAGCCCTACCAGCTGGCCATTAAGGCATATGCCTTAGGTCTCATAATTCTGGTAAGACCAACACACACACACACACATATATATATATGTATATTAATATATATTGATAGATCGAATTTAAAATTGTACTATTCCTATAAGATCTCTTCTAGCCAATGGTGTGATCTCCTAGTATCTCTTATCTTGAGTATTTCAACATGAAAAAAAATTATTCCTATATAATGATATTTATTATTGGAATCTTGAAAACTCTTGATCTTCTCCATGCAAGTTCACAATAGTTTTTTTTTGTAATTTTAATTTTAATAAAATGGCAACAATTAGAAAATATTTTAATAAGTTGTGAAAAATTGTGTTAGAACTACTTTTCATATTAACCTTTGAGTCTTTGATAAAATGATAATCAACCAATAGTTTAAACCAAGGATAACTGATTTTGCAACCAAGAAATTTTATGATCATAAATTTGCACTCATGCATAGATGCACGAACCTAAGTAACATGCATATGTCATATGGATATGATATAGCACGGACACGCCACAATACGTTTGGCCAACTTGGTGCACAAGGCTCAAATGCAAAGGCTTCAAAGGCTCAAATGCAATGACTTAAATGAAATTCAAATAGGAAAATGTATCTATTTGTTTTCAAAATTTTCTTCTCTTAAAATAAAACCTTGTCAAGGTTGATAATAAATTTGGAAATTCTAATGTATGGAAGCCTCTTCTGTTCTATTATGAAAGTTGAAGCATGAAAATGCAGTAGGCTAATATTTTTCCCAATGTCTGCCAAGTCTTATATTTCAATTTTAGTAACCAGATCCACTACGGGACGTCATTTGTTGAAATTGAATTTCCAAGCATCAATAGCATTTATTCTACACCTAACCTTAACAGTTTTTATTTTAATTTTCATACTTCATATTGTCCTAGATTACCTGTCAGTGTGCTATTTCCTGCCTTTCAATATGTATGTCAATATATGATGATAAAATTTTTTTTCTCTTCTTTTTATTTTTCCTTCAAAACAGCCAGGATGAGAGATTTTATAGTTGAACTGTTCATGGTTTTTCACTTGACAGGTGCGGTCATGTACTTGTTTCGTGGTGAGTTTGGCTGCATGCTTTATACTGGGGATTTTCGCTGGGAAAAATCTTCTGAGAGGGCTCAGATTGCAAGGAGCATGCTTCTTGATGCTCTTGGGAATGAAAAAGCTGACATGCTTTACTTGGACAATACTTACTGCAATCCAACATATTCTTTTCCCTCTAGAAAAGTTGCTGCTCAGCAGGTCCATTTTCCCTTATGCAGTAGAATTAAACAAGCATTATGTTTATTTTTGGAAGCAACTAAACTTATTTTTTGGTCTCTCTCTCTCCCCCATTAATGTTCAATAGACCTTGCATAAACCAGTTTTCTCTATCATTGTTTTGATGTGAGCAGCTTTAAATAATGTCCATAGACATTTGAAATAGTTGAAGAAAGAAAAAGATGTTGTGTTTTGTTAATGATATAAAAGGAAACGACAGGGTATGGAACTGGCTAAGTGCTTCAAAAATTTGGTCTTGAGTTGTTGATTTACCAAATGGCTAGGTCAAGATTAATGTAAGTTTGCGTAAACCAAATCAGTACAAAACACATTGGCCTACTATATGGGGGCTTAGTTGAAACATTCTAATAGTGATGAAAATTCGTCTTTGTTGGTGAAGATGAAAATGACAATGCGACAAGCATGTTAAAATGGATGAGGACTATAGATGTTTGCCAGTGCTTCTTAATCATAAAATACTTGCACAAATAGCTATATTTAATAAGAATTGTGTTTATACAATTTTCAATGAGATCATAAAATAATAAGATTGTAAGAAATCTGCCATGCAGGAAGGTTTAGTATTTGTATGAATCATATCTACACGATTTTGCACTTCTCAACAAGAGCAAAAGGAGACAAACATCAACAAATTGAAAATGGAATTGGAATATAAAGCTGGGCAACCAAGACAGAATCATAATTTTGGGGCAGTCTTCTATGGTGAAAGCTCTGAAATAATATTTGGTGGAGGAATATTTTTTCTTTTGATTGAAAAGGTTATTGATCTGTAATTGAAAGAGTATAAAACTGAATTTCTAAACTAGTCAGGGCTCTGATTGCTTTAAAAACTATGCACCTACTTCTCTACTTCATATGCCTTCTTTCCTGTGTGCGTGTTTCCTTTTTTTTTTTGGGGGGGGGTGATTCAAGGCTTCAACATTTCATCATCGTTTAATCTTATTAAGGTAAATAAGTTAAAAACCTTAGTCATGGACTTGATATGTATCAAGTTGGGGAAGTTAAATGACGAATGTCTATTTACATTTTTTTTGTATATTCTGATTTTGAATAATAATTTTATACTTAAGTTCATGGCTTGAGATTATATGGAGCTTTAGTTTTATCTTTTATTGAACTTCATCTTGTGATTGTGCATATGGAAATAAACCAAGAAGTTTTAAGTTACTTGTTTAATCGTTCATTGCTAGTTACAGGTTGTTGATGTGATAACCTCTCATCCTGAACATGACATTATTATTGGCATAGACTCTTTGGGCAAAGAAGATCTTCTGCTTCAAATTGCACGTGCTCTAAAAATAAAGGTATGCTCATCCATTGATAGGGTTGTCTCTATGCGAAGTGCACCTTGACAGCACATATGCGGTAGAACGGCAACCATAACTTGCTCTCAAGTCTTTTATATGAACAAACCTGTTTACATAAATTTTCTTACACATTTTTTTTTTCTCTCTTAAACTTTTGGAGAAATTAGAGTGAATTATCTCAGAAAAATAATCTGCAGCTACTGGAGCGGTAAAATCATTTGTCTAGACTGATTCAATATTGGAACTCTACTTGAACTAATTGTGGTTTTCCTATTTTCTGCATGCTCTATGTTTCTGTAGTAGTGGTATTTGCATAGGCTAATAAATCCTGTAATCTTGCAAGATTATAATTTCATCTGTGTGATTATGACTGGGGCATATGCATGCTTTATCTAGCCAACAATAATGGTACCTAGATTTTAACCAGTGATCCTTTGGTGCTATTGCTTCTGTTAGGTGATATTTTGTTTGATTGCTGATTTGTTGACAAAAGAGTCTTCTAACCATTGTAAACTTAGATGTTTTTATGGTTAAAATGGTCTATTTTAGAGTCTCAGAAAAGCCAAAAATTTTGTTTGTCTTGGGAAACAACTACAAGTAATGTGGGATGCAGGCTAGATGCTGGTAAGGAATTATTGAGGTTGCTGCGGGATAGCAGCGGGATCCTAGTGCGATGGTTGCTGGATCCTTGCTCTCGCAAGCGGCAATTTAACAATTTCTAAAACTGCTTGCAGAGACCTATTTCGCCTGATATTTTGAAATCTATATATTGGAGGCGTCTTTAGGAAAGAAGAACACATGTCAAAAGTAGTTGCACATCAAAAAGAAATTAGGGTTTTCTCTTATTCTTTGCAACTTCTCCATCTTCTACACACGTTGGTGATTCGAAATATTTTGAATTGAGTGCTGTTTCATTTGGTTTGTGTGGATTAAATGTTAATTGTGGATTTGGTGGATCTTCAAATATTTGAAGACTGCTCTTTCACTTGGATTGCTGCATTGAGAATTTGAGCGAAAGGTGAACGTTTATAGGTTGGTGGATTTGATGCTATTATGAAGAGATTTGGTAATCAAGAATTGATGTTTTATAGTGAAAGATTTGGGTTTTTTTTTTTTTTTCCCTGTTTGGGTTTTTATTTGTTAAAATTGTGAACCTTCTTACTTTGCTTTATTTTTGTTCAATTGCATGGTTGATTGGGATATCTAGCATATGGATTTTCAGCTTCAAATTCAAGATTCTATTGTTGTTATATGTTTGTACTTTGATGCTATGCTGGGATAAGCACAGCTTATCTCAAGCAACACCAACCCAACCCCCGCGTGGGGTTCATAATTTGTTCAAGATGTAGCCTACCACAAAGTCTAAATTTAATGTGGATACTCTTTCCTTTTGGTAGGTGATCAAATGGGAATTTTGAAGGTTTATATGTTCATTTTTCTTGTGTAAAACTCTCAAGGTGGTGGAAAGGGGGGGAAAAAAAAAAAATAACCTTATATTTTCTTGTTTTGTTCTTTAAAGATTTGGGTATGGCCGGAACGCTTGCAAATTATGCATATTCTTGGGTTCCATGACATCTTCACAACCAAGGTTTCTCTAACTAGAGTGCGAGCTGTCCCTCGCTACAGTTTTAGTATTGACACTTTGGAGGGACTAAACATGATGCGCCCAACTATAGGGATTATGCCATCTGGTCTTCCATGGGTGGTGAAAACAGGGGGCAACGATGTTTTTGTTTCGGCTCTTTCAAATTCTCACCATAGTCGAAGAAAATTGGGTACTAGAGTTTGTAGCCACGCTGATATTCACAAACAGAATGAAAATTCGAGGGCTGTGGAAAGATATCACAAATACATATATTCAGTTCCATATTCTGATCACTCATGCTTTGCTGAGATAAAGGAGTTTGTTCAGGTTGTACAGCCTTCCAATGTGAAAGGTATTGTGTCTTCATCGCCTTCTTATGTTGATCCACTTTACTATTTTGGCTGCCTTCTGGGAGCAAGTGTACATTCGAAGAGTGCATGTCAGAATTCTGAGAGAAAAGGAGATGAAAGAGTTGAAGCTGCCCCTACCAAATCTACTTTTGGAAGTGATAATTATGTAGAAGCAGGGGTGAAAAGAAAAAAAAAAGATGATATTTTAGGTGTCAATATGAGTAGAGTGAGTGCGTTGAGGCGACTGAGGCGTGGTGCAAAAATATTGGAACTTGACTGACTTTGAATTGAAGAGTTAGATGTTGGCATTATGTTACACCTAAAAGCTGTATGGATGAATATGCTACTTGATCTGAGAAAACATGTATAGAGTTTTTTTTTTTTCCTTTTTGGGATTTTCAGCTCTGATATTGCTTCATGGATATATTCTATCGTCTATGAAATATTGGTATTGATACAATGAGTCATGAGGATGGCTATTGGTCTCTAGCTTCCTCAAGAGGAGCTTCTTTTTCTAAACTCTTGGCACAATGTTTTGCATTAACCATCCACTTTTTATGCAACTTATGGTAGTACATGAGTATGTTTGGTTAGAGGGATAAAATTTGTTTGGTAACTAATATTGTAGGACAATATTGGGTTTGTTAATTTTTTAACCCAGAACCGAATCGAAAATAGTATAGATCCTAATCAACCCGAACCAAAATGATCGGAGTGGTATGGTTTTCGAGTGCACTCCTAGATCAGATAAACTAGATTTGGTAGGATTTCAAACTAATCTAATATTTTAATTCGAAACTCAACTATGTTAATTCTTAATCTTAAATCTGTTCAATCAAATCTATTTAATTTATAAATAATTTTTTTTTATTATTTATCCCATAACTTTTCATAATTGGAAATAATTAAATCAAGATGAAATATTCAATTAATAATCTAATTAACAATTAATAAAATATTTATTATCTATATCGTGTTGTATACTTTTATCTTGCTTGTATGTTATTAATTTTTTTATAATAAATAAATACCATGTAATGGTTAAAATCTAGTTTTAATATTTTCAAGTTAAGCCTAATGTAATGGGCTTGAAAAGTTTCTCAAACCTTTTCTAAATATTGTAAAATCAAACTCAATTTCTAAAATAAATAGAAGGGTTAGAGTGAGACTAGCGGACTTGCATCCCATGTCCATTCCTATGTGTGATTGATCAATTGTGATTTGAGAGGGTCGATGAGAGACTAAGTAAAACACTACCTAGGTGCGATGACACACTCCTATCCCATATTCCGTACGTGGAGGAAGTATTATATATCTAATATTTAATATCTTTCAAGTATAAGCGTGTTTTAAAGTCACGACGACGTTGAATTCCATTGAAACTTCATAGTTAAACATGCTTGGATAAAAGTAATATTAAGATGGTTAATCCGTAATATTATAATGTGTAAATGTGAGTTCTTGAATTGCGATTAGAAAAATAGTACGGTTATATTTGATTGATAATGAGAATGAGAGAAAAGATAAAGTGAGCCTGAGAATATTGAAATGAGTACGAGCATCAAAATGATCATGTTTATTTAATCTAAAAAATGAGTTTGAGATAGAGAGTAGTGTATGTTTAACAAGGTAGAATAAATAGTAGAATAGAACAAGAATATGACTAATATTGATATTTTCTTCATAAAAAAATGCAAGCAATTCCATCAAGTAATAAAACTCAGAATAATTAAGCTATTTCGACAATTTTTTGGAAAAATGACTTAATTCTTTCATAGGGAGAATAAAAAAGGTGAAATGTATAAATATAATAAAATTTTATATACTTATTCCATATATATTCTGTCTAATCAAAGATTTTACGGTTACAAATTAGGTGTAAGTTCAAGCTTTATCGAGATATAAGTGTTTAGTTTATTAAATTTTATCAAAAGTTATAAAAACTATTAATTTTTTCTAATCAAATTTTATTACGCTGGTTTTGATATTTTGCCACCCAAATACTCTGTCGTTGGCCAATGGCATCTTATGGTATTTGTTCGATCAAACTTTTTAGAGTTTTTCTAAAATAGAAAACGTATGCAGCATTTCCTATTTTTAGAGGGAGCACTATTCATTTTTCACCTACTTTATTTAACTTTTAAAAAATTAAAATAATAATAATAAATAAATTAATTGTCTAGAAATAAATATATTAATTATAAATGGGAAGGTGATATTATTATTATTTTTAAAAATCATTTTAAAAATTTATTCAGAAAATTTGACTCGAATCCCTAGTATATTACCCATCTGTAATTGATGACGGGCTTGCTACCGTTGAAGTTCCACAGTCTCTGCCGGGTCTTGGGATTTGGTCAATGTTGAATGTTGACCCGATTCAGGATAGAAATGTTGACTTATGACTTGGTCGGACTAGTCCTATGCTTCTGGATAGCGGCTAGGGCGCACCAAATCATAGAAGCGCCAAAAGATAAATCACACTGATTTATATTTTCAGATTTGTAAACGATTTGTTAAGTCGGTGTTTGGTTGGTTTTTTAGTTTTGATTTTTTTTGTTTTATACGTAAAAAAATTTTAAAATAAGAAAATAGAAAATAATTTTTTATATTTTAATATTTTTTTTATTTTAGGTTAAAAATGTTCAAAATAATTTTTTATCATTTTTATTTCATGTTTTAAAAAATAAATTTTGAAAAAATAAGTATTCAAATACGTTTGAATTATTTTTTTTAATCTTTAAAAGTATAAAATAAAAAATAAATTCAAAACAGAAAATTAAAAATAAAAATAAAATACAAAAAAATAAAAAAGAAACAAATCAAGTCACGCTTAAGCAATTCAATTTTTCCGGTTTGAATCTCTGTTGTATGTATGAGATGTAAACTGACTCGATCTAAAATCAAATTAAATCGACGCAATTCAAGAATCCACTATATAAATATATATAAATTAGACTGTGCACTGCGTTTAATTTTTTAAGTAAAATTTTTTTTTCTATATTTTTATATAGGTTATCAAATAAAATTTAAATGAAAAATATTAAACACTAGTAAAATAATAGATAGTGATTTCAAAATGATAGTTAAATAACTAATGAGAAATTAAGTAGTGTTTTAAACGACAAAAAAATTTAAAATAATCTGTAGTTAAAAAGGTATCTAAGGAATACTAAAAAATATAAAGTTAATTTTATTTGATTAAGTTGCAGTTACTTAAAAAATTCTTTTAGTTTTTCATGAGCTTAGTAGAGTTGCAGGAATTTGAGAGAGATATTAATGTTATGTTTGAAACATGAATTGGTGGAGGAAAAAGAGAAGTTTGGAAAAATGGTAAGAAAGTAAAATAAAGTACAAAAAGTGATATTTATTGAATTTTTTGGGTTGAGGTGAGAAAATGAAATTACTATTTTTTTCTGATAACTTAAGATATTCAAATCATCTTGCATACATCTCAATTAATTTTAGGGTCTTAAAGTTGATAATCAAATAAATCTCTAGTGGTTTTGAAAAAATTCAAACCAATGATCATTGAAAAGCAATTCGAAGGCCCTTAGTATTTACTATTCTTTTCCCTTCATAAATCTGTTTGCTAAGTTTATTTTTTCAGTGATTTGTGACAATTTGTATATAAAAATTATTGAGGTATAATATAATAAGTTTAGGACTAGAGTTGAGTCTTTTTAGTTGAGTTCATTGTTTAAAGACTTTCATAGTTGGATTCAATTTTTTCAAATTTCAGAGTTGTTCAAGATTTTAAGAGCTGTTAGGTCGATTTTTTGCCTCAGCCTACTTAAAGGACTTTATAAGGATTTTCATATTAGGGTTCTTGAGACTAGAAATGTTTTTCTTTAACCTTAGCCATTTTCATTGCATTTTTTCTATATCAGGCTTAGTAGGTGGAAGGGCAAATAAAGGGCAAGAAAATTGGAGCGAGTTAACCCAAATCTCCTAGTCAGGTCGTCCCAATCTATATCACTACTCAAGATGGGTACCTATTTTGGATAACATATTATTATTGTTGTTATTTTTGTTGTTGTTGCTATGATTCTGACAATTAAAACTTATAATCATTATTATATAGATAAACTTATCTTTTAGATGATTGTCCATTTAGGGCACGTAATAATGTTAATTCTCCCTCTCTCCTCCCCCCTCCCCCAAAATCTAAGATGATTTTATAATAATAAAAATCCACGACCATTATTCTTCAAATATATATTGAATAAATTAATATAACGCGAGTAATAACCCATATATTATGTGGATTAAATAAACTCACAGAATATGTGTGTAAGCTCACCTCATAATAAGAGCTATTTAGGATTGAACTCAAGATCACTCTGAAAAAAAGATCTGAGTTCTGATCAACTTAACTAATTATCTCGTTATGATATTCAATGGCGAAAAGACATTCATTCCAGTAGGTCAGACAACCTTCCTCAAAATTTTTTATTTTTTTATCTTATTATGTTACTACGTTATTAGTTTGACACTTTTTGTACTTAAATAAATTTTATTTGACTTTCCATTTAAAATAGTTGATACTTAGTTATATTTAGTTTAATAAAATACGTATCACTATATTTTATTAATTTATATACTATATTTGTGAGTTTAAACTTTGACTCTCATTTGGAACTTTTTTCACTTTGCCCCCTATGGTTCTTTATTCACTTAATGTAGAGGTGGAAACGAACCGAGTTTTAATTTATTTGAGTTCGATTCGAGTTATTTATATTAGAATTGAGCTCGGTTTAATAAATAAGAATTTAGGTTTGAGATTGGTTCATGAGTAGCTCAGTTTAATCAAAACGATATTGTTTTAATCTAAAATATAATAAACAAAATATTATAAAAATATAATAAATATTATTAAAAATATAAAATATTGTAAGAATTATATATGTTATTTTATCAAGCAAATTCGTGAGTTTTCGAGCCGAATTTTTCTAAATTCAAGTTCAATCTCATTTTCAAACGAGTTATAAATCAAACTTGATTCAACCTTATGTTATTCACAAAATAAACTCAAATCGAACTCAAATAATTCTAAAAATACTCATTCATTTCTATCCCCAGCTCGAAGCAAACACAGGATCGGTAAGGAATTTGGTACCCGAGGGCTTCGCTGCCTTCGCAATGAAAGTAAAGTGCATAGTTTGATGTACTAAATTCAAGCCATTAAAACTTAACGTGTCATATTTTACAGTGTAATTTATAGCCATGGCACTAGAAAATCTCAGTTTAATTATGATGGGTTAGTCCCTCTCTGTGCACAGCGAAGGAGCTAGTTTCATAAAATTTCATGGGTTTTCTTTATATTATTTTTCTAGTGATATTTGATCATGGGGTTGTCAAATTCTAGACCACTGCTTCAAGTTGAAGTTAATGGGTGTAGAGATTTATTATACATATTAATTTGACAATTACAGAATCACTGATTACTTTGTTTGCCACCGCGTGAGCCCTACCAACCCATCAACTTTCATTAAAGAAAAGATATTTGTGGGTTGAAAAGACAGTGATCGGCGTACGATGTTTCACACGAAACAAATGCCATCTCTTTGGTTTTC
>QLOD02000013.1:15568421-15578511 GCA_003260245.2 Sideroxylon spinosum | reverse complement strand
TTCAAACTAGTGATTCTTTCTCTACATCATATAGAGCCCAAAATTTTGCAAACCCACACCCCAACCCACATGCACGTGCACACACAATAAAAAAAAAAAAAGAAAACTCCTCCAATGGCATTAAATTTAATACCCCGGCAATTGAGTAACCTCATATATGGAGTAACATCATTAGTAGAGCTGAAATGACCTTCCACTTATACTTCAGACAGCTAAAAAGAGCTGAGAGTGTACATGGTTGCATATGTAATGGCCTTCTGTTTTCATGGATTCTGATCCTAGCAGATAAGGACCTTAATGTTGGGCCCTTGGAGGATAAGGGCAACGTGCCCGAATTATGTTGCATGAGCCCTTTAAAATGTATGATATACCCATATTTGACATTTGGACAAAGATAGTTGTGTAAAGTTATGACATATGTATTCCTCGTATAATTGGATATCTACACAAATATATTTAGCCATTCAATTTTAGTATATAGTCATACATAAAATTTATATTTTATGTATTAGATACTTTATTGCCACCTTGTAAATATTATATAAAATAAAATGATTGTATAAAATGTATAAATATTTTTCTATATCCTTGAATAAGAGAAATATTGGTTTCAGACCTTTAGACATATACAAGCTTATGTAACATTGGGCCTGGAGTTCAAAGCAACACCTAAGATCTCGCGGTGTATAAATTAGATGCTTCCAAAACTTTCTAGTTTTACTTTTTCTGGGAATAAGACACAACGGTTGATTTTCATTGAAAACTTCATGTTGCTTCAAATCCTGTTTAGTTGCATCATCTGTAATACCTATGAAATAATCATACCTTTGTTAGCTGTTCTTTTAAATGCATTCATGGGATGCTGGGTTTCCATATGTCAAAACCCCAGTAATATAGTCTGGTTGCATCCTCTACTTTGGAGGAAAACAGTGATCACACCCCCACCCCTCTCCCAACAACATAAACTCACACCACCACCACCACCACCACCACCAGCACTGTTTCCAACGAAATAAAATAATAAGAACAAATAGAGAAGACAGAGACATTATTGTATCATACGACTTTATTTATTTCCATCTCCTAGGGATCTAAATGTCAGCTAGATTGGTCTAATATTGTTTTCAACTTCACAATCTCATAGTTGTTGCAGTTCATGATAGACACAATTGTCTACTTGATCCTTCTAATTGGTAATTCATAATCTCTTAGTCCTTAGATTTTATGATAGTTCTTCTAGTGGATAGTTCATTAAACTGAAAAATTTATCTTTGAATATAACTGTAGGCTGAACGTATTGTAGAAAATATGAAATTCTTTCCAACTTTTCATTTCTTCCTCTTCTTCTTCATCTTCTTTTTTAACTCATTCATTCTTGCTCTCTTTGCATCTGAATCTTGCTTCAAGGGAAAAACCTGAGAAATACGATGCTTAATCAATATCAACTTACAGGAAAAAAAAGAAAAATGCATGCCTACTTTTTATTTTAAATGTAGTAGCATTATTTAGTTGTAATTAGAATGGTATTCTCTTCTGGGGTTCTCCATCAAATCAATGCCTGCGAGCTACAAGTAAATCTTCTTTGGGAAGAACAAGGAATTTTGACAATGGACTGAAGGCTGCCTTGGAGCACGGGATAGGTCGACTAGGGTTAGGAAGGCCAATGGGTAGGGTCCTCTTACCCTTTACCATATCCATTTATAATATCTCTACTCATACCCGTATCGGTATGGAAGAGGATAGTTCACAGCCATTATAGGGTATTTTTTATTTGCATTTTACTTGGAACTTTAATGATGAATTAGCAATGTTTGTGTTATGTTAGGACTTTTTTGGTTTTCAATTGTTTTGAATGTGCATACAATTAAATTGTATATATAGTTGAAAAAAAATGTTTAAAAATTTATTGGGCTATTGGTTCATAGAGGTCTCTTACCCATACTTACTAGATTATTTTTTGTTTTTAGGACCTGTATTCTCACTCATTAGCATCGGAATTATGGTATACTCTGTTTATAGTGGGTAGGGTTTGCAAATACCCACTGAATATGATTAAATTTGTCATTCCTACGTAGGCTATGACAGCGATGTTTGTTGTAAGAGGGAGGGGGCTGTCACAGTCAAGCCAACATGGCCATCCTTATCCCTTTCATACAATATTTGATAGGAGAGAAAAGGATACTGAGCAGAGAAGACAATCATGTTTCCCCCTAAAATCTCTCAAGGCATCAATAACAGGGAGACACAATGCACCCCCTCTCTTTTTAGATGCATTTGTCGAGGGGCCCATTTCATCTAAAATGCTTGCTTTCCAAGGGGTTCTCTCTCTCTCTCTTTCTCTCTCAGTGTAAGTAAATAAGCATGGCCATATCTCCATTTGCTTTTCTATTAATAAGTTTATCCTTTTATGTAATATTGGGGTTAGGCAGCTATCTGTCCATATTAGCTGGCACTTTTTAGACAAGCCACTGTTGTTTCCACTTAAATCTGGTCCCCACACACACTTCCTCTTACTGTCTCTATTGGAAGCTCTGGTCATCCCTACTTCCAATCCAAAGGAACTGCCTCATTTCTTCAACCTGTTAGGCTAATGTTCACTTCTCAACTCCTACATAAATGTGTTCCCCACTTTTTCTTACTTTTGCTCCTTTCTCCTCCCTCATGGGGAATTTGAAAAAAGTAAGCAAAATAAAAAATGAATTTCTCAGAGAAGTAAGCTCAAAAGACTGTCCCCTCTGTATGTTATTCTAAAACACAAGGATACTTGGAGTGTACTTTGTGGTCAAGCCGTTGTTGCGCACTATGGTCCATATGTTAACTAGATGGACTACATGAAATAACAGCCAGAAAGGTCCCTCTCAGACTACAGGCTTAGATTGGTCATGAACTATACCGCCACAATCAGTAAATGCTTTTGTGATAATTAGGTCCCGTTTGATAACGTTTTCATTTTCTGTTTTTTTATTTATGTTTTCAAAATTTTATAAACTGACAATAGAAACATGTTTGTTAAATCTGTTTATATTTTTGTTTTCACAAAAAATGAAAACTTAAACAGAACAATGTAAACAAAAAAAAATGTATTTTCACTTTATTTTTTTTTTCTATTACAAACATTTTTGTCAATTTTAACACTTTATTTATTTTTGTTGCATCATATTAAAATAAACTATCATATTTAAATATTTTATTAAACTAAAATTATTTTTAATAAATAATATAATTTAATTAAATAAATTATCTAAATTAATACGTAATATATTTTATTTATTTATTTTTAATAAATTATTAAATTAAATTTATTATTAATTAAATTAATTAATATGAAAATATTTATTATTAAATTATTTTTAATAAATAAAATTTTAATTTAATTCAATAATAATTTAATTTAATTAATAAAAATTTATTTCATTAATTTATTTTGATAAAATATAATTTAATTTAACTATGATATTTAAATAAAATAATTTAACAAAATATATTTTATTGAATTTATTTTAATTAATATGAAATATATTTTGTTAAATTATTTTAAATAACTAACAAAATAAAATTAATTAATTTAATTTATATTTAATAATTAATTTAATTTAATTAATTTAACTAATATTGAATATATTCTAGTAAACTATTTTTAATAAATATCATAATTAATATTTTATTAAATATTTTTAGTAAATATCACAATTAAATTATTTAAATTTTTATGAAATATATTTTAGTAAATAATATAATTAAATTATAATTACTATATTTTATGTTTATTGGATTAAATGATATAATACTTATATTTTGTTCAATTGTTTTAAATAAATAATATAATTAAACTAAATTAATGTGTAATATATTTCTTAAATTCTGTTAAATTTTTAGACATTAATAAAATTAAATATTTTATGGAAATAAAAAATTAATAATTATAAACAAAATTATATTTCGAAACACAGTTTTAGTTTTCATTTTAAGAACAAAAAAAAAAGATAATAGAAAATAAAAAACAGAAAATATAAATAAAAAAATGGTAACGTTACCGTATGGGTTTTTAGAAGCAATCTCTCTTGTTATTTTGGGTCAGATTGCATACGTTACCCCCTCCCAGATCCCCAGGCACCCTTAGGGTTGCCATACTGTTATAGGGGAATATTATCTTTTGCTTTGTTAAATAGATTATGGCATTGGAATTTCAAAACCTGTTAATTTTTTTCATGTTTATGTTGATCCTTATTTCATGCTTTCCGACCCGAGATTATAGTTATTATAGCCTCCCAACATCTTTCTTACTTGGTTATATATATATATATAGACTCCCAACACCATCAGCACCAATCAACTGTTTAGGTTTTTAGTAACTCCACCAGAGCCTTCTGATACTGCTACCTTCAGTAATTGCGGGCAACCTTATCCTCCAAAAAATCCACTTGTCCCAAAATTTGCTTATTTTATTCATTTTTTTTTTCTTTTTTTTGGTGACAGTGGAAGGGAAATAAAATGCTAATGCCGACATCCAGTGTTTTCTTTGTTTCCTTGGTCTCCGTCTTTCAAGCTATATAATTTTGATGTTACTACTGTCATGTAGTATAGGGCCAAGGCATTTTGAAAAGTCAGAACGTTAGGAAATATAGTAAATGCATAGAAGCCAAGAATTAGAAAATACTGTGATCTAATAGCTATAACTAGGGATGAACGTAGACATCCAATCTCTAGCAATGGAAGTGACAGACCATAAGAATATCCAATTAAATATGCATTCCACTGCACAATGTAAAGTAGGCCAAAACACTATGTTTTTATTTATTGATTATTATTATTATTATTATTTTAGTTTTGTTTATTTATTTATTTTTTTTTTTTTGTTTGTTTGGGGGGGGGGGGGTATATACTGAATGGTCCTTGCACAAAATATTAGTAAACTATACAATCGAAAATCTGCATCTAAGATTCATACCTCGACAAGTTGCTTGCCCAACTGTTAAGTTTACCTTTCCAGCAGTACCATTGATGCAAAAGTTCCTGAAAGTGGAACCTTTTGAAGTTTGATCACGTAGTTGGCAATATCTTATGGGTTTTTGTGGATGATGTTGCTTTCATCTTTCTGTCTCTATCTCTCAAAATAAATAATACTCGACTCAACTTCTATTTCCAACTCTCTCTCAAAAAAAAAATTGATATAATATAATATAAGAGATTATTCTTATCAGAAAATAATGTGATTGTGTGTTTAACCTGTTTTCATGAACTTATCGGCAATTTGTTATGTATGAAAGAACTAGATATTGAAACAGTTTTACCTTATAAATAGGGTAAATTTTAATTTTCTTCTTGAGTTTTATCCAAAGTTCCACTTCAAGACCGGTTCCTTTTTTTTTTTTTTTTTTTTTTTTAACTCTAGGAATTAAGGGTTTGAGTTTTTAATTACTTATAAAAATGTCTCCATTCCGTCAATTAAATGTTCAGGTATCAATTTTTCAGGGGATCCAACTGTCAAATTTTTGATGGATTAAATTCCATTTAATTGACGGGGTGGGGGGGATTCAAAAAAAAAAAAAATACACAGATCTTGAAGTTGAATTTTGGGTAAACCTTGGGGGGGGGGGGAGGGTGTGAGTGAAAATTTCCGTAAAATATATGTAAAGATAGTGGTCATTAGACTAGAAGCAGACTTCTTCACTAAGAACAGTATGGGATTCCTCTCTATTTGATTAGTCAATGCACATAATAATCCTGGATGTGGATACGTCGAAGTAGGGTTGATAATGGGTGGCATGGCACTTGACGGAGAAAAGTTTTTGATATAAGTGGTACACCTATAGCAACAAGGCACAGAAACAAACGTGTACTGTATGAGAACCAAGAAAATGAGTCTCAATTTTCCCAATTGGGATGAAATCATTCCTGATGAAAATGGAAGGAAGAAAAGAAATTAAGTAGAAGAATTTTACATTAAGTCGTCCAACAATTCATCAACCCCATTGGATAGAAAGTTGCAGAAAAATGCTTTTCTCCACAAATAATGGCTGATCTTGGATGAAGGGGCCAAAAATGCCAATCTAGAAAGATCAAATCTTTAAAGATATGGAACTGTGCCAATAAAATCCTTTTAAGTGGTGGGATTTCTAGATAATCTTGTTACAGTGTAAAATTGACCATGAATCAGTGTTTATCTGTCAAGAAAGCCAAAGCAGACTTTATCTTCGATCATTTCTTGATCTTTCCTTTCTTTCTTTCTTTAATTTTTTTATTATTCTTTCAATTGGATTCGTACATTTCCTTGTCTGGTAAATGTTACATATGACATATGAAATTGGTGAGTGTTAGTACAATGCTAGTTCCACATGTAGGTATGCATGATTGCGTCTATGGATATCTTTTGTGAAATCCACGTACCTGTGCACAAGCTTGTTTATTCTCATATGAACATGTACCCGTGGGCTTAGCCAAGGTTGGTCCAGTGCCCATCCTTAAAAAAAAAAATTATGCTATTTTTTTTATGTCGTCTTCCGTATTTAATTGTACTCACCTAAGAAGAGAAATTTTTTTTTTAAACTCAATACCAACTATGTCCATCCAAGAAAAGAAAAAAAAAAGTTTAACCTAATAACATCACTAGAATTATACCTGAACAACCCAATATAACTAAAAATATTTAACTCCACTTTTACCTTTTTCTTTCTCTCCTTTCAAGTATTCAAACTCTTTATTTATTCTTATTATGATATCACACCAACGTGGCTTATAATTAGTGCCTACTCAAACAAAATTTTCTATCCCCGCCGCTGCATGTACCTAACATTCTACATGTATCCCCACGGGTTCTTTCAAACTTTATGAGATTGTTAATGATGTTGTCTACTACACACAATTTGAGACAATGTTTGTTATGATATTGTAATTCTTCAGAGCAAATAAGATAATATAAATAATAAAATTATCTCTTCCTAAACAGTTTAAATCTTTAGTCAATGCAAAACGGATTATATAGAATGTAAGTTTAGTCAAAGTAGGACAAATAGTAGTATAAAAGTAAATTTAGGCACACAGAAGATTGTAGAGAAAGAAAATTTTAGGTACCTTGGATCTATGGTGCAACAAGATAGAGGGATAGATACTGATGTAAGTCACAGGATTCAAGCCAAGTGGATCAAATGGAGGATTGCTTCGGAGGTCTTATGTGATTGGAAAATTTCTCTCAAGGTGAAAGAAAGGTATCATAAGGTAGCGGTAAGACCAGCGTTGTTATATGGATCAAAGTGTTGGGCAGTAAAACATAATCATGTTCAGAAAATAACAGTTGGAAAGATGAGAATACTAAGATGGATGTACGGGATCACAAAGAAACATAAGATTAGAAACGCGTAGATTAAGGATAACGTAGTAATAGCACCGATTGAAGATAAAATGAGAGAAAATCAATTATAATGGTTCAATCATGTTAGAAAGCGTCTAACAGAGGCACCTGTTAAAAGGTGTGAAAGTATGAAGATTGCCTGGAGAAGAAGAGGGAGAGAGAGATCTAAGATAAGTTGGAAAGACTCTATTAAATATGATCTTACCTACATGGATCTAACAGTGGGTATGACCATAAACAAATTTAAATGGTGTTGTCAAATCCATATAACGGACTCACATAGTAGGAAACTGTTTGGTTGATTTAGTTTGGTTTTAAACAGTTTAAACTTTTAGGTAAGATCGAAGTTAACACTTTTAACATAGTATTAGAATAGGTTCCAAACTCAAACCTTATTACCACCTAAAAAAAAGTCAATAGTCTTATCTGTTTGGCCAATTAAAAGAGTTAATTAGTCATAAGTGAGGGCCATGTTGAGAGAAAATAACAATATAAATAATAAAATTGTTCCTTTTCGTAACAGTTTAAGATTTTAGATGTGATGGTGGCTATCCCTCTAACACTAACTAATCCTTGTTTCTAGCATCGTTTGTGAATCCAACAATAATAAGTTTTGATCACTTCTAGTACAGGGAATGAAGCAGTAGATTGTTACAATAATACCTAAAATTAGGATCCTTGAGTAAACGAGGCTGTCTCTATGATTGCTTGAACAGCAAACTGATTTTTTTTTTCTTTTTTTCTTTTTTAAATCCTGGGATAATAGCCCTTTTAACAAATTACATGTATAGTTTAAGAAACACTATTTGTCATGGAAAGAAGAGAAGGAACAGGATGTTCAGACTTTGAAGTGCAGTACAATATCTTTTTGTATTGACGGTAGGAAACTGTTCAAATAACTGCATGTGATGAATGAATAATTTACGGTTACAGCTGAAATGAGTTCAAGTAAAATATACTGTTCCATTTAATTAATGTAGTTTGATTGGTTATTGTTGCTTTGTAGTTTCCTAGACTTCTGGCTGAGCTGGGCACAAGGCTTTGAATCACAAGACTGCTTTATAGTTGTTTCAGATTTTTAATGCTGTGATTACGGGAAACGAGGCGTATCTTTTGCCGGGACTGGTGAGGATTTCTACCCTTTATCGGGTAATACATTAGAGTCCTTTTGGGTAACTGTGAATTCCAAATGAAGGGATTTGAGATTAAATTATATTAAAATATACAATAGATAGCCGATGTATATTGGAATATATTGAAGGTTTATAACAACTACAACTAAAGTAGTGGAGTCAATATTCTTTCAAGGATTTTAAATAATTATTTATTTTTGTTGTGATTTCAAATCTGTCATAATATATTATGTCAAACCACTTAAATGATGCTGAAATCTGTGTTTGAACAAACAAAGTTGTATTTAAGTAATTTTTCTTAATCAAACAGTGCCAAATTTCTAGATTTAAAAAAATAAAAAAAATAAAAAAATAAATCCATAAATACAAACACGACAAATGTGTTTGTTTAACCACATGCCATGTGATTGTTATTATTAATCCTTATGAAAATTCATAACATGGATCATATTATATTATGGCCTAGAAAGTAGTATTCACTATTGTTTATTTGTCGTTGTACTTCCTCTTTCCTGCCCACTACCCATGAAATGTTGTGTGATAAAAAGTAAATGCTGGAATGGAGATGTAAGAATAAGGTTGAAATGGTAAAGGTAAACCATATCATGAAATATTTTTCTGTTTGAGTTCAATATGATTAAACTGAATCTAGGGTCAATATTTGTTCAGGTTAATCGTGCTGTCGTATCTGTCTCATGTTGGCACCTAAGTCAGAGTCACCTTCAATTTGGTAAAGGTGTTTTGATAAATATTTCTAGCAGTTAAATTTTAGATTTCAATTATATATTATGTTAATGTATCTATAATTTTGATGCACATCAGATAATTAGTAGTAGAGTTTGGACATACTTATAGAAGTGGAGTTTGTGTTTTACTTTATTTCTAATTTGTAACCTTATAATAGGGTTAATATTTTGTTGTATTTTAATAGATTTTTATCACAAATTAATACACACAATTTTTTCAGCTTTTTCATTCATTCTTTTCTTATTCTTTTCTTTTAACATGATATGAGAATTCATGGTTTTTGTTTTTGGGTAGATTAGGTGTACAACAATCACATCTTTGGCCATCAACGCCTTCACCTTTTTTATCGTTTTACCAAAATTCATATTCTTTTGTTTATATCATGTCCAGTCTTCTCGAAAGGCTTAAATTTGAAGTCTCTCTTTTGGATATTTTTTTATCACTTCAGTTTTTCTATTAAAAACCCCAATCACTCTATTGAAACCTGTATGCGCTTACTTGCCCTTTTCGCTTTGTGTTTTTCAGCCATAACATGTTTTTCCTTGCAAGTTAGGTTTGTGACATTTCGGTATATAACCAAAGCTACATTCGTGACTTTTTAGCGTATAACTAGCGTAAATTCGTAATCTTTAGATGTTTTGCTTCTCTGCATGTCACTTTTATATTAAATTTTTATACTTTTGTTGTACTTTTTGACCAATCAAACACCTAATGTAAGATTCAATTTTGATATCAAAATTGATTAAAAAAATATTTATTTTTAGTATTAAACTATCGAATTTAAAAATTAAACGTAGGTCCAATCTAACCTGACAGTAATAAAGTATGAGTCTAATTGATAATAATTTTTTTTTTTTTTTTT
>QLOD02000013.1:15506787-15517579 GCA_003260245.2 Sideroxylon spinosum | reverse complement strand
CCTATAAAAATGGTAACCGCATCTGTCAATCACATAATGCAAACTGAATTATAGAAACAAATGGTATTATTGGTATATTAGAAAATAATTTAAAACAGATTCGTGTGATCCACTCAAAAGTGTGACTTAATCACAAATCTTTCTACAAAACTATGACTTAAAGGTAATCATTTTTTTTTGTATGACTTAGACCCTTACAAGTCTATCAAGTGTGACTTAGGCACAATTTTCCGCAATTTTAAATACACTTGGCCCACTCATATTAATCAATAAACTGAATAATATATACTTAAATATTTTTTGGAAACCAAATTCATCCCCATTGTATAAAATTAATAATTTAATATTTTTATTAAGAAAATCCACTTTGTGGTCAATTGAAGTAATAAAAACAACAAAAGTGATTGAATAATCCTTAATATATAAATTACTATACCCTTTATTAAATTGCAATCTTTAACTATATTTAAATATTATAATTGGAACTTATAATATTTTGTACTTATATACATAATCAAATTTATTTTAAAAATTTAAAATGATATTGTAGATTTTTGATATATTAAAATTATAATATTGCATTATTTAACACGCATTGATATTCAGTTTTTTTTTTTTTAATCTCAAATATAAATATATATGTTATGTTAATATAAAATGATTTTTCTTGCGTGTGATATTAAAATCTTTTCAAGTATATATTATAATGATGCACCAACCTGTTTTTCCATAACCATGACAGTAATTTAATTATAATTCAAACCTTTTTAAGTAAAATATAAGAGAATGAGATTTAAATATATGCTGCATTACTGTCAACTTTTTTTTTTTTTTTGGTCAATTTCTTTGTCTTAAATAAATTTCCATTTTCGCAAACAATGGTCCAAGCTATTGATTTTTAGCTTTAAACATCATAGTTAAAAATAGTTTAAATTACTTGATAGTAGAAAAATTACCATTATCATAGGATGCGCATACATAATTATTTAATTTTTGGGATTCAAGAATAGATTAAAATATTAATAAGTAAAAAATAAAAAGTCTGAAATGATAATTCTATTTTAATGTATTAAAATTTTAAAATACCAAATAAATAGAATTTTAATAACCCTATTTGCACCGTATGCAAAAATCAGTTGTACAATAAGTAAAAATTCATGTATATATATATATATGAAATTTCAGAATTCCAATTCATTAGGGTCCATTTGGATAACAAAATTTTGTTAATTTTTGGTAACTTTTTACTATACGTTGACATGTGTCACTTTTATATAGTGGTAAAACTTTGTAAAAAGTTAAAGAAAAGTTAGGAAAAATTGAAAAAAAATTGGTAAAATTAAAAAGATTAATAAAAGTTGATAGTTTTATGTATGGAAAGTTATGTGGCATGATGCATTGTTTTCCAATGTGACAGGTAAAATATACGTTGCAATCAGTCGTCAATTTGTTGGACATTATTGCAAACATGGAAAACAACTTCCAACCTTACAAATTATTTCCATTTTATCTGCAAACACTCCGAATATTGTTTGGCTTAGAGTTCTCTAACAGCAAACTCTCTTTATTTAGGTGTTCACACATGCGAGTCAAAAGTCTGTCCTTGGCTTGGGAAGGAGTACTATTGTCCATTTCTATTCATTTGCAGGGTTTGGGATGGACCCCTAACGTTAATATCGATGAAAAATCAAGACCCCTTGATGTGTATATGTATTAGTTTTACTTTTACTATTAGGTTAGAGTAATAAATAATTATTTCTCTGGGGGTAATAATTAGCTAGAGTTGATTATGATGTAGAGTTCATACTTATTTGGAGAAGATAAAAAAGATTTATATATCATTATTAAAGAATCGTTTTTTCAAGTAGGGAAAATTCGGACGACCGCTAATTGGGGTCACAAATAGTGGTATTAGCGACCGCCACATGAAGTCGCTAATAGTTTTAATAAAACACCAGATTCTTTTTCTTTTTCATTCTGTTCCTGTCTTTTTCACTCTCCCGCGCACGCTGATTTCTTATCGCCATTTGCTTGTTGTTGAGATCTTGCCACCAGTCCTCATTGTCGGAGCACACTTCTGGAGCACATTGTCAGAGTCCAATCACCGCTGCTCTGTGAGTGGTCTCTCTCTCTCTCATTCACTAGCTATGGGAGTGTTTTTCTCTTGCTGAGACCTCTTTGTCCCCTCTCAAAGGTTCATATTTTTTTCTAAGTCTTGCGTGTACAACAAGTATCTCGACACACCTAAATTTTCCTTCATGGAACTAATTTTTATTTTTGTTTCCTGATTTTTTGTGTTGTGGAGATGGAGGTATACAAATTTCTCTGTTTTATTTTTTAATTTATTTTCTACAATGAGGGTTTGATCATTTGTGATTATAGGATTTAGGGTTATGCTCTGCTCATGAACTATTGTAAAACTGTGTTGATTTTTCTATTTCTTTGTTTATTTTCTACAATTAATGGAGATAAGGTTGTGCTGAGGGTTTGATTTTATGTAACTCTAAGACTTGAGATCATGTAAAAATAAATGTACGTTTTTTCACATTTTTCTAATTTAAGCAAAAAAAAAAAAAAAAAAAATCAAGCAAGTTTAATTGCTTTCATTTCATTTTTTTTGGTCATTCTTTTACCTGAACAAATCTAAATTCAAAATACACCATAAAATTAAACTATTTCAGAATAGGATTATGTACTATTTTTCAAATGTGAAAATCATTTTATAGGAATAGTGTCTTAAAATGAAGAACTCCGTTACTATTAGGATAAACGGGCTAAGCACCAATTTAGACCTTTTGTTGAATAGAGATATCTTAGAATTTCACTCAACCTTCTGTACTGGGCTAATATGATATTTTCTCTATAACAAGTTTTCAAATAAAATTTTGTAGATAATGGTAGGTGGTACTATCTAAATCCACTGTTACTAAACTTAAAGTTAGGTGCTGTCGGGCTGAACATAAGAAATTTAGAGTTGTGATTAAGAAAAAAAGGGTTGATAATGGAAAGTCAGGAGTTGCTGCTTATGAGAAATCAGGAGATAGATGTTTCAGGACGTGGCTTAGAATAATTGGAGGGAGCCTCGTGATCTTTAGGGGTTGGAAAAGTTTGGTTTCAGGTTGAGGCTTAAAAGAAAGCTTAAGTCATGGAATTGGGATGTCTTTGGGAATGTTTTTAATGTTTTGAATAACGTAAGAAATAAGATCTTAACAAAGGTAAAGGAAGCTGACTCTGGATAGCATTATGTTGCTTTGTCTAGTTTGAGAAAGGAATATAAGGAAAAGCTCATTTGAGAAGAAATTTTCTATAGGCAAAAAGTTCACAATAATGATTAAAATAAGTGGGATAGAAACACTAGCTTTTTTTCATGCTTGTCTGGTTTAAAAAATTAGAAAGCATAAATCTTGTTCTCTTGCCTCTTCTTCTGGTAGGAGTATTACTAATGAGGTAGATTTGAAGAAAGCTGCAATTGATTCTTTTTTTTTTTTTTTGATTGGTTAAAGGATGATATGTCTGTGTTGATGACTCTATGATTTCTTATATTCTTTCTTTAATTACAGAAGATGATAATAGGGCTTTGATAGAAGTCCATCTCTCTTAGAGCTAAAGGAGGCTGCACATTCTAATCCTAATGATTATGCTCTTAGGCCAGATGGTTTTTCTATTACCTTTTATACTTTCTGTTAGGACATCATATGCCATCATATGTTAGAGGCTATAAAGGATTTTTTTTTTTTTTTTTTTTTGTAATGGTGATGACTTTCTAAAGCCTTTTGTTGCATTTTTAATTGTTATTCTCCCCAAAGTAAATGATCCCCAACGCTTTTTTTTAAATTTGACCTATCAATTTGTGCCAAGTTCCTATAAGATTCTATCTAAGGTTCTAGTTCATAGGCTTGCTACAATTATGCCTAGTTTCATATTTCCTAACCAATGTGCTTTTATCAAACGTAGATAGATGGTTGAGTCTATTGCTTTTTCTTAGGATATCATTCATGACATTGGGAGAAAATCTAGAGGGAACGTTGTTTTAAAGCTTGGGCTAAGGCATCTGATAGAGTCAATTGGGATTATTTGACACAAGTTTTATTTGTTTTTAGATTCTCAGATAGGTGGAAATACCTTTAAGAGGAATGCATTGCACATAATATTTTTTTCTATTTGTTTTAATAGGGTTATTTCTTGTTATTTCTGCTCTCCAAGGGGGTTTTAGGCAAGAAGATCCTTTATCTCCTATCTTTTTTGTAATTAGTTAGGAACTTTTGAGCAGGCGTTTTTCTGTTTTGACTAACAATAGTTATTTTATCTTACACAAATTTTCTTGGTAGTGTAAAATTGTGTCTCATCTCATGTTTGTTGATGATATTCCAATTTTTAGTAATGGATTAAAGTCAAATCTTAAGAGACTTATGTCTTTTCTTGAATTATATGATAGGAATTCAGGGTAGAAGATAAATCCATATAAGTGTTTATTTGGTTCACACAACTTTGCTTAACTATAGATCTATTATTAATAATTGCACCAAGTTCCAAGAGAGGGATTTTCCAGTGAAATATCTTGGGCCTCTCTTAGTTACAAGAGTCTAAACGCTAGAGATTTTCATCACTTGGTTGTAAAAGTTCCTACGAGGCTGTTGGTTGGAAAGGGAGTTTATTGTCAACTGGAGTAAAGCTTGCACTCATTCAGTCAGTTTTTTTTTCTCTACACCTTTGCATATTTTATCCATTTTTAAGCTTGCCAAATCTGTTTTGCATTCAATTCATCAAGTTTCTGCTAATTTTTTTCTAATGGATACCAAAGATTGAATTATAAGAAGCATTGGATTGGTTGGGAATCACTTTACAAACCTATTCAAGAATGGGGCATTGGAGTTGGAAAGTTGCAAGATATTATGGAATATTTCATTTGAAGCTTGCCTGGAGTGTTATTAACTCTTTTAACTCTTTGTTTGCTGAGTGTATGAAGGAACATATTTTGGGAATGTGAATAATATTAGGGGTTTGGTAGTTAAACCTAACTATTCTTGTGTTCGGAAAATTATACGCAGATGCTGAAATAAAGTTGTTAGAAATTCTACATGGGACATTAATCATTGTGACGTTAGCTTTTTGTATGGAAACTAGGAAGGTAAAGGTGCTTTGGCTAATAGGAATTATCTAGTGGTAAGGCCAGAGCTAAAGTTAAAAGATGCTTTTATTGACTTTTGCTTGGATAAAGATTTGATTTTGCATTTGGACGGCCTTGACTTGTTTAGTCTTATACCGAAAGTAAATATTACACTGTGGAATGGCAAAGACTTTAGATATTGGTAGCCTCGTGAAGATGATTCATTTTTCCTTAAATTTTCTTGGAATTTGATTAGAGACAAGAATGATATTTAGCCTTGTGCTAGGTATTTTTGGCAATGCTTTATCCCTAAGAAGGCCTCTGTTTTTTTTTTTTTTTCAAAAGCCTTATTTCAAAGGTAATCTTACGGGTGACAAGGTTCAATAATTTGGTATTTCTCTGGCTTCTTAGGATATGTATGGTACGGGGAAAAAATTGGGAGTAAAAGATTACCAGGGTAATTGTTATTATGGTAATAGTTACTGGGGCAACAAGTCTGTGGTAGTTATGTGCAGAATGAGAGAATAAATATTATCTGAAAATAATTATATTATGATCGAAATGATAAAAATTTTAAAAAGGATAAAAGTCAGTTGTGTTTGGAATGAGGATAACTTCACCAAGGATAAAAGTTAATATATAATTTTAATAAAATACTATAATAAAATAAATCATCATAATCATTGATATCTTAATAATAATCAATTATAATAAAAAATATAAATTATTGAAATATATACCTTTCAATAAAAATATTAATTATCAAAATTATTTTTATCATAGATTAATATTTTAGTAGTAATTAATTTTAAAAGTGAATTATTCTTTGTTAAAAATTAATTTTATTTTGATAAAATAGTTTAACAAAAGATAATTTAGTTTAATTAAATTAATTATTGATTTTAATAAATTTTATTGATACAATACATAATCTAGTAAATTATGAAAATATTTTAATAAAATAAATTATTTTAATAAGTCATTATTATTTAGTAAACATTAATTTTAATCTGAGAAATTAAATATTTTTAGTCATAAATTAGTATTTCAATAGTACTGTTTTAATAATAAAATAAATTATTTTAGTAATAAACTATTATTTATTAAATATTATTTTGATAAAACGATTTAATAATTAATTACTTTTAGTGTGATGAAATAAATTATTATTTTATGATATTTATTATAATTATTTATAGAAGAGTGGTTCTTAAGGTTTTACATGAGGTAAAGAAATATTTTATGGGACAATGGGAAACGAGTAAAAGTTTTTCATTACCCCCTGTTACCCACTTTCCCCGAAGAGTAAAAAATTACTCTCATATGAGGGTAATTATTAACCAGAGTAATTATACCTCTGTCATCCAAACTCATGTAATAGATGATGAAAATTATCTTAGTAAAATTTTTCCTCCATTACTACCAAAACAAACATCTTCTTAGTGTAAATGTTGACTGGTTCCTAATGTAGAATTTGCTCAGTACATATTTGTTAGAAAATAATATATATATATACTGAATGAATTGTATTAGTAATACCAACTGTGAAAGAAACTGTTATTTCTAGCTTTACATATACCTGAATGATAGCATAATTAAATTTATATTAGTACGATAAAAAATCATAAAAATAAAAGTAATTTAAAAAAATATAAAAATATATTGTACGCAAATAATGACATAAGTAAATAATAGCATTTGTTTTTTTGTTTTTTTTTTTTATGAGGGGGCGTTAAAATAAAAGTCTAAGAGCATAGTAATAAATTTTATCTTTTAGCAGTTATAAAAATTGATGTAATAATAAAATTTTCCAATTAACGGAAATATAAGTAGTTTAGGTAATTAATTAAAATTTTGAATTTCTTTGATACTTTTCCTCTAGTTAAGAAAATTTATTTACTTATTAATTTTACTATTAATTTAATGCTTACCAAAAGGGTTATTTAATAATTATGGCTACTACATTTCAATGAAGTTAGAAAAGTATATTGAGTAATAATGTTTAATTATTTATACTTCTAAATTATAAGAAAATACTTATAAGAAAATAGAAAATAAAATAATTAGATCAAGAAAGTTAATATAGGATAATATTTTTGACTTAACAAACAATAAACAACTCCATATTCCTAATAAGTTATTTCATGAAAGAAGGTTTAAAAAAATAACATTTAGACCCAATCCGATCCAAATCCAACGCAATATATGTTTGGGTCCAATCCAATATATTATTTGAGCCAATCCAATCCAAATCCAAGTTCAATCCAAAAAATAACAAGAATGAAAATTTAAAATAATCTTACGAACAAACAATGATTACATTATTTTAACAAAACTCTTCCAAAATAACAATTAAAAATAGAAGGCAATCATTAATTCAATATTTATTACTTGGACCACTAAAACCCAAATCTACTCAATATATTACCTGGGCCTAACTAATCTAATCAAAAATCAAATCCCATCTAAGAAACAACAAATTAGAAAATAAAGCGACACACGATTAAAATTGGAGAAGGTATAGATATAACGGGTAATGATACAAATAAACTTTGAAATGCTTTAGAAAATTTTATATTTTCAGATTTTATTGGTTGTGAACTTTCTACTGTAACTTTTATTCATTTGCATACATTAGTGAAACTTAGATCCCTTCGAGAATTGTGTACAACGCTCGTTTGGTCATCCTCGACGTAACGGATTAGTTTTATGACTAGATTTGTTATTCTTGTGACGCACATGCAGAAATTGACGTACGCAATTCTTCAATTGTCCAGTTTAGATAGTTTGGAAATGTAATGATCCCTGAACAACTCATGCAAGTCCGATGTTAGATAAAGTTTCGGTTGATTCCTATTATTCTCTAGGTATATACATAGAAACGAATTATGTCGTATTTGTGTAGTGTATTTGGAGAACCATGCAGGCATGTTGCCGAAATTTTATCCAACAAGGAAAAAGCATTTGAGTTATTGAGGATATAAGATTGATCATGCATTCTCAAATGGGATAAAACCAACCACCTTATAGTAAGAAGTTTGAAATTTAGGGCTAAGTGAATTTTACGATGCACAGTCTCTTAGGTTAATTATATTTGTTCATTTCAGACTTTCACAGAAATATTTTGTGAGATGGACAAGAGTTGGATTGATTTTTCGAATAAGATGTCTAGGGAATATATGGAGGGGATTAAGAAATTCATCGCTTTCACCAATGGGTTTGATAGCGAGTACATCAGTTGCTCCTATAAAAAATGTGTGAATCGATATTACTACACACGAGATATTGTGAGAGAGCATTTAATTCTGAATGGGTTTTTGAAGGATTAGAAGAATTGGATAAGACATGGGGAAGAGTATGTTTTTTGGCACCGAGAGAAAAGAGTTAAGATGGAGGTCGATGTTACAGCAGCTGGTCCGATGATCACGATGTTGAATGATATCGCGTGTGGGTTGGCACCCGAAGACACTAGTAGTGAGACTGATGGGAAGGTAGGAGTAATCCTCGCTCAGGTGCAGATGAAGAAATGTTAAGGTATCTTGAATTCTTGATGATCCGTAGACAGAATTGTATCGTGGATGTACATATTTCAGTAAATTATCTTTTATTGTGGAATTGTTACACTTGAAAGCTTTGAATCAATGGTTTGACATGCTACTCCAGCTATTACACAGAGTGCTCCCATCCGATGCAAAGCTGGCTGAGTCTTACCACCATGCTCGTAAGTTAACTGAAAACTTAGGCTTCAAATATGAGACTTTTGATGCATGCCCAAACAATTGTATGTTGTTTAGAAATGAGAATGTCCACCTCGATACATGCATTATGTGTAAGACTTCAAGGTAGAAGGACAACGGAGTCGTTAAGAATCGTCAGAGTAATTCGATGAGGGTTCTGAACCATGGGAAGCTTGTCGTCGCAAAGCAGATGCGATATTTCCACTCAAGCCAAGGCTGTAGAGGCTTTTTATGTTATCCAAGATTTCTAAACTGATGAGATGGCATACAGGGAATAGTCGGGAGAACGAGAAGTTAACTTACCCAGCAGACTCCCCGGCTTGGAAGGACTTCAACAAAAGGCACCTCGAGTTTTCTTTGGATAGTCGTAGTGTACAGTTTGGTTTGGCTGTAGATGGTTTTAACCCATTCAGGTTAATGACTGGGACAAATCATAGTACATGGCCAATGGTGTTGGTTTCGTACAATCTTCCTCCTTAATTCTGTATAAAACAATCTTTCCTGATCCTATCCACTCTTATTGATGGACCCAAAGGCCTGGGGGGATAAGATTGACGTGTATATGTAGCATTTGGTTGACAAATTGAATGAATTATAGCTGAAGGTGTAATGACTTTTGACTTTGAAGGAAATGAAATATAAATGAAATGTTCAAAATTCGTACCGCATTACTATAGACAATCAACGACTTCCCCGCGTATGCTAATTTGTCTGGGTGGAGCACAAATGGGAAGTTGCATGTCCTTTTTATAACCAGAGTAAGAAGTCAACCTGGCTAAAACACGGTAAAAAGTGGGCCTACATAGGTCATAGAGGTTTTCTACCCTCATTGTATAGGTTCAGAAGATACAAAATGTCATTCGATGGTACTCAGGAATATGGTCCAACACCATAGATAATGACTCGGGTTGATTTGTTATCACAACTTGAGCAGGAGCAAATACGTACAATCTATGATTTTCAAGATCTATTGGCCCCTCCATTACCTTCTATTCCTAGTATAAATAGAAAGCGTAGTCATAATTGGAAAAAAAATATATTTTCTACGAGTTACCATACTGGAAAGAAAACATACTGAGATACAACTTAGATGTTATGCATATTGAGAAAAATATGTGTGATAATATATTATGGACCAATCTCGGTGTCAAGGGAAAGTCCAAAGACAATGCTAATACTTGTAGTGATTTGCAAGAAATAGGGTTGAGAAAACCACTGCACTTACAGTTGAAAGAGTCCAATAAGGCATACATACCTCCTGCACAATACACGATGGGTACAAATAAGAAATAGGCATTCCTCTCTGCTTTGAAGAGGGTCAAGGTGCCTGACGGCCATTGTTCTAATATTTTGAAGCGTGTGAACATGAAAGAAAGGACTTTACAGGGTTTGAAGAGTCATGACAATCACGTTCCTATTCAATAATTAATTTCTATTTCAATCCGAAATTATTTGCCTAAGAATATTGTTGAGCCATTGATTGAGATCAGTAACTTCTTTGGACAATCGTGTTCAAGAGTTCATTGCATAGTTGATTTGAAAAGTCTCTAAGTCAGAATTATGCTAACATTATGTCATCTGGAGGAACTCATTCCACCATTATTTTTTGATGTAATTGTCCACTTAACCAAATATTTAACAAGTGAAGTCTTACTTGGTGGCCCTGTCTAATTCAGGTGGATGTATCCGATTGAGAGGTACATGAATACATTGAAGAGGTACATGAATACATTGAAGATGTACGTGCATAACAGAACTCGTCCAGAGGCATCGATAGCCATGGGTTATTTGATGGATGAGTGTACCAATTTCTGCATTGCATATCTTAATGATGTTGAAACCAAACTAAGTAGGCCCTCACGGATAAATAATGGTCTTATTGGAAAGGGCACACTATTTGAGTCAGATAACATCGGGTGGATTCAAGTTCATCGATTCGTATTGTTCA
>QLOD02000013.1:15451953-15469609 GCA_003260245.2 Sideroxylon spinosum | reverse complement strand
ATTTAGGAAAGAATCTGGCAATCACATAATCAATATGGGTCGAGGTGGTAAATTATGTTTCAATTCTCAAATTCGTAAAACTAAGATAAATTTTGATAAAATTATTAAATTGGCCAAAAAATTAAATTCATTTTTTATCTGCTATTGAAAACATACAAAAAAATAAAATAAAAATTATGGTAATTAATGTATATAAAACCAGTACAGATAATTTTGAAATGACTTATTAATAAATATAATGATTATATATATAATTATTGTTCAAAACTTACGAAGAGAATAATATAACTATATCACGTTCATACATGAAAAAATTAAATATATATTTAATATTCGGTACTATTTTACAAAAAAGATCTTGAGAACAAATATATATATTTAAATTATTTTTGGTCATGCCTAATATAAACATTAACGTCACACAAAAGTTCAAATGGAAGGTTCCAATTTGTGATAGACAAATCCTTCAACTTGTCAAAAGTCCCTTGACATTGCATTGTTTACTCAAAAACGTCTTGTGACAACAAATTGCACAAAGATTTGGCTACGACACTATAATCATATATGAATCTCATTTAGAAATCAATGTGTGATGTACCTTAAAAATGACTTCACATCTATCAGTCTTAGGGGTGGGGAGCTTTTTACTGAGCTCAATCTTAGTTTTATCAATCTTTATCCCCTTTGATGAGACAATGTGCCCTAAAAAAATATCGTGTGTTACGATGAAATAAAACATCTCATAATTCAGCACCAAATTACTCTCCTTGCATCTTTTCAAAACTTTCTCCAAATCCTATAAGTACTTATGTCGTTTGGATTCAGGTGTGTATCCAAATCTTGGATTCGTCTATTATTTATATTTTAGGATATAGAAACTCCACTTAAAAAATGTTCAAAATATGAATACGGGTATGGAATACGGCACATAAAACAGTATCCAAATACTCATACAGTTAGACTATCATTTAAAAAAAAAATGGGAAAAAGAGATCCATTAAAAATATATAAGATAATGCCATCCAAATTTACAAAAATACTCATGCAAGTTAACTATCATTCACAAGAAAATATTTGTTCAAAAACAAATTCTAAATGATCAAGTTCATGGCATCAATAAAAATAAATAAACAAAAATCCTTTGACCAGGCATGTAAATTATCTTTCATGAGCTCTTCATCCTTAATTGATAGGAAACATTTGTTCTTCTACATCTAAATAGGGATCATCATCAAATGTCACTCCTTTCAATTCACGATCATCAATAGAAAGTTCTATAAGATCAAGTGGAGAACTCTTATTAATGTCAAAATTATCTTCACCTACAAAATGCAAAGTACTATGATTTTTCTTTTTTAATTTACAATGTAAACGAAAAAAAAATTAAGTAATTGTAATAGAAAAAGTTGAGAAAGAGAATAAGAGAGAATTGAAATTGATATTTCCCTTCTCCCGTAAATCTTATTTATAATGAAAGGTTTACATAAAATAAAGAAAAAACTAATAAGGGAATATCTAATTACACAAGCTGTCAGGATTAAATATAGAAATAAGATCATATGGAAATAAGGTCATAAATAAGAAATTCATATATTCTAACATGCCCCCTCACACGCCCCCTCAAGCTGGAGCATATAAGTAAAAAATACTCAGCTTGGAAGAAAGACTTTAAAATAAGGAACGAGGTGATGGCTTGATAAGAAGATCGGCCAACTAGAAGGAAGAGCGAACAAACGGAGTACTCAATTCCTTGCGAAGCAATAGATCGCGAGTAAAGTGACAATCAACCTCAATATGCTTTGTCCGCTCGTGAAACACAGGATTATTAGCAATAAAGATAGCGGCTTGATTGTCACAATACATAGCCATAGGAGCAAGAGGATCAAAGCCAAAGTCACGTAGGAGTAAGCGAACCCAAAGCATCTCAGAAGCACTATGAGCCATGGCATGGTACTCAGCTTCTGCACTGGAACGAGCCACAACGTGTTGCTTTTTACTACGCCAAGTAACCAAATTTCCACCAATAAATGTACAATACCCCGAAATCGAACGACGATCAGTCCGGCTCCCAGCCCAATCGGCATCACTATAACCAGTGACAGATAATGTAGAGGAAGGACGATACAGAAGGCCACGAGCAGGAGAATGCTTCAACTACCGTAGGATTCGACAAACAACCTCAAAATGGGGAAGACGAGAACTATGCATGAATTGGCTTACCACACTTACTGTATGGGTGATATCCGGGCAAGTAACAGTGAGATAGATGAGCTTCCCCACAAGACGACGGTATCGACTCACATCAGAAAAGAGCTTTCTTGAAGTAGCATCCAGTTTGGTGGATGAGTCCATAGGTTTATTAGCAGGACAAACACCTAGGAGACCAGTCTCAGAAAGCAAATCTAGAACATATTTGTGCTGACACAGAAAAATACCTTGTGAGGAGTGGGCAATCTCAATCCCGAGAAAGTAACGAAGTCTGCCAAGATCCTTAGTGTGAAACTGAGTAGCAAGATATTGTTTTAAAGCCTCAATACCCAAAGTATCATCACCAGAAATAATAATATCATCAACATACACAATCAAGATAATGATACCAGAATATGTTCGATGTACAAACACAGAGTGATCAGCAGTAGAGCGAGTATATCCAATATCAAGAAGAACAGAGCTGAAGCGATCAAACCAAGCCCGAGGAGACTGTTTGAGACCATATAGAGCACGCCGTAAGCGGCACACAAGATGCTCACTGACTGGGATACTATAACCGGGGGGCTGATCCATATAGACTTCTTCCCGAAGCTCACCATGAAGAAAAGCATTCTTAATGTCAAGCTAATGTAAGGGCCAAGAACGACTGGCGGCAACAGCGTGAAGAACCCGAACGAAATTTAGGCGAGCGACGGGAGAGAAAGTCTCAGAGTAGTCAACTCCATAAGTCTGGGTATATCCTTTGGCAACCAACCGAGCTTTAAGGCACTCGATTGAACCATCAGAAAGATACTTAACAGTATAAACCCAGCGGCAGCCAATGGCTTGTTTGCTAGTGGGAAGAGAGGTGAGATCCCATGTCTGTTTTTTATGGAGAGCATGCATTTCTTCATCCATTGTGTGTTTCTACCCCGAAATAGATAAGGCCTGTTTATAAGAAGGAGGAACAAAAACTGAAGATAATGCACAAATAAAGAAAGAAAGAGTAAGAGAAAGACGATGATAAGAAACAAAATTAACAATAGGATAGAGAGTGCAAGTACACTGACCTTTTCGTAATGCAATAGGTAAATCAGAAGGAGATGGATCAGGTACCTCAGACGAAAGAGTGGGATCAGTTGGTGGTATGGAAAGAATGACCCTCCTATCAAGATCATACTGGTAAACTCGTTGCAGAGGAGTAGAGAGGCCAGATATAATGGCAAGAGCAAGAAGCGTAGTTTGTACTAAGGGTTCTGACACGCGGGTGGAGTCTGTCATATGACCAGGAGAGAAAGGTTGGGGCATAGGAATATAGCTGGAGGATAATGGAGCAGGAAAGGTAGGAGAATGCGCCCCCTCACGAGGAGCAATAAGATCAGAGGACAAAAGGTCTCCATCAGGGGAAAAAATACAGTGGACTAAAAAAAAATGACATCAGCACTTACAAAGTAACGGCGTGACGAGGGGTGATAACACCGATAACCTTTCTGAGTGCGAGAATATCCTAAAAAGACACACTTACGAGAACGGGGTGAGAGTTTATCTTGATTAGGATCAAGAATATAAACGAAGGCAGTACACTTAAAAATGCGAGGAGAAAGAGGAAAAAGGGACCGATCGGGGTAAAGAAGAGAAAAAGGAGATTTATTGGATAAAATGGGAGTAGGAACTCTATTAATTAGATGACATGCGGTAAGGACAGCATCAGCCCAAAAAGGTTTAGGGACATGCATGGAAAACATCAAGGTATGAGCGACATCCAAGAGATGACAATGTTTGCACTCAGCTATATCGTTTTGTTGAGAGGTGCGAGGACAAGTGGTTTGATGAATAATGCCCTTATCAATACAAAAATTATGAACAACTGTCTGAATATATTCTAATGCATTATTAGAACGGAATACTTTGATTCTTTTGTCAAATTGAGTAGCAATTTCATTATAAAACTGAGAAATAACAGAAGGTAATTTAGACCGTTGTTTCATTAAGAAAAGCCATGTCATACGGGAAAAGTCATCAACAAATATAGCTAAATATGAGAATCCATTAATACTATTAAAGCTGGAGGGACCCCAAACATCAGTATGAACTACAAGAAAAGGTTCTGACTCACGACAAATACCACAACTAGGAAAAGAACTACGGTGATGCTTGCCAAGCTGACAAGCTTCACACTCTAGACTAGACACTGGACTCAAATTTGGAACAATTACCTTCAACCGAGCTAAACAAGGATGACCAAGACGAAAATACCACTGAAGAGGAGAGATAGAAGTGTGAAGAGCTGTAAATGGTAGATGCTCCAGAGAACCATCACGATCAAGATAATAAAGGCCATTCTTCTCATGCCCCGAACCAATCGTCCTCTTCGTTTTGAGATCCTAAAATACACAAGAGGAAGGAAAGAAGGTTATTGAACAATTTAATAACTTGGTCAGCTGACTAACAGAAAGTAAATTAAAAGGAAATTGAGGTACATAAAGACTAGAAGGAAGATTAATAGATGATGAAAGGCGAAGAGTCCCCCTACCAGACACAGGACGAGAAGAACCATCAGCTAACACAATACTATGATGGAGATGACTAAGGTTAGAGAATAAAAAGAAATTACCAGGCATATGCGAACGGGCTCCCGAATCAATGATCCAGGAGGGAGAATATGAGGCCACAAGAGCTGGTTTACCTGAGTTTGCTAAGGTAGCAGTGGAAGTAGAAGGGTTAGAAACACGCAATGATTGAATAAGTTCTTGAAGCTATGATAAGATTAGAGTAACTGTCTCCTGAGAATCAGATGAGGTAGCTCCATTATCAGACGCTGGGATTGGAGAAGATGCACGGTTAGAAACATGATGTGCCTGCTCTGGTTTTCCATACTTCTTCCAACAATAAGGCTTAGTATGATTAGTGCCGCCGCAGAAGGCACATTTACAGTCACCTCTACCACTAAAGGAACGACCCCCACCTTGAGAACTGCCACGAGCATTGCGTCCACCACGAGTGCCATGAGAAGTACCCTGAAAGGAACCTCCACAATTATGATGACGTACAAGAGCAGAAGAATCGGTAGATGGGACCGAGTGATCATTACTCACGGGCAAATGACTGTCCAAGGATGATTTATGTATGTGGGCATAGGCACTAGCAGTAGTAGACAATGTTTCACTTGCTAAAATCTGATCCTTAAATCCTCGAAGAGAAGGATTAAGGCCAGATAAGAGATTGGCAATCATAAATTCCTCCCAATACTTCTTCTGCTACGTCAGATCCTCACTAAATGGTCTGTTTTGCAGCAACTGCTCCCATAAGCTCTTCAAATGACTATAATAATCAGACAATGATCTCTCACTTTGTTTCGCAGAGAACATCTGCTCATATAACCCATAGACTCGAGAAATATTACTCTTTTGGGAGTAAGACTCGGCAAGACAATCCCATATCTTCTTAGATGAATCACAAAACTCAACAGTGGTAGCAACTGAGTCTTTCAAACGGTGCCATAATAATCCCATAACAATTGTATCCTCACTCATCCAAACACAGTATTGAGGATCAGTAGAAGAAGGATGATCATCCGTAATATACCGTAATTTGTCTTTCCCCCTAAGAAAAGTCTTGACTGCATGTGCCCAACTCAAATAATTTGTATAATGTAATTTCTTGGGTGTGATAGAACGGGGGACATCATCAGCTTTAAGGAATACAGACTGAGGCATAATAGTGACAGACTCTATGTTCTCAGACTTTGACATAATTGATAGTAACCAAAAACAAAATAAACAGGTACCAACTCGTCAAGAGACTAGCAAAAAAAATCAACCAAACATCTGTTCGTCAGGAAGCCAAGCCAAAAACAAACCTCAGACAGCAACAAACGAACAGACAGCAACGAACAGACGAACAGAAGGTAAACGAAGAGAGGAACTCCTTCAAATCATCAAGTCATGAAACAAGAAGATATTAGAAAGGGTCGCCTACATCGAGCGATCGCCGTCAAAGATCGCCGGAGGGTCACCGGGAAGCTACGTGCCGAGAAGACTTGGGGGCGCGTGAGATCGAAACTGCGGGGGTGATCGGCGCATCTGACGACTTCCGGTGACGACTCCAGGTACACGGTGATCGCCGGCCTCCGACGAGTCCTTTGGTATGGTTGGAGATGAACTCCGATGGCCGGAGGGTCCGCTGAAATTCATATATTCTAACAAAAAAGAAATAAATTAGGAAATTTACACAAATCTCAATATTTGCTTGGTCCATCCTTATATTCATACTTCTTTCTTGACTTCTTAACGAAAGACGATATTATAATGCACAAAAACAAGATCTTCCACTCTTTTGTTACCAATCTATTTCTTTTTATACTTTGAATCAAAGAGTGAGTGCTCTAATTTCTATCACAGCAAGATAAAGAAGCTGATTGTGAAAGTAGTCTACAAGCCAAATTTTGCAATAAATGTTCAAATGAACCATGGTTTGCCCACCAAGAAATTAGTTCCTCGTATGATCTTATTTCAACAAAATGTACTTGGCTATATATCTCGATCTACTAGAAAAAGCTCCAAATTCAACAAAAACCATTTTAAGATTACTTGGGTTATTGAAATATATTTCAAAGCACTTATTTCTATTCATGGACACTTCTTGGTCCTCATGCGGTGCAAGTCTTTGAATTCTGAAGCCAAGCATCACTATAATACTTGAGAACCTATTTTTCTTAACTCTTTATATCATTGTGTCCTACATGTCATATACAAGATGAAAGATAGTGAATTAGTATCTATTGCCCACAACATGTCAACAGTAGGTTTTGTGAAATTCAAGAAATAATCTAGACTATCCCACCAAGTGTCATTACCAACGTATTGTTTCATCTCACGAGCTTTTGCCTTTATTGGATTTTTTTACTTTTCCATAAATTTTTCAATATGGATCTATAACCATTTTGTCTAATTCAACTTTAACTTTTTTCAAATGTCTAGCCGTGACAATGTTTGATGTAAATCTTATTTTAGCATTTCTTAGGAATACTTAATTCAAAGTAAATACTGAATATGGCCAAAGGCATGCTATGATTGGTAATGAAATTTCTTATACTTTGAACATCATTAACTAGACCAGCAATCCACTAATATTATATATGATGAGCTGACGTTTAATATGAAATTGAGACTATGCAGTACACATGGTGTCCAAAAGATATAAGGATACTTACTTTCAATGAGATGACCAGCTGTTTTGTAGTTTGCTACATTGTCAGTTATGATTTGAACTGCGTCCTCCTTGCTAACTTCTTCAATTGTCAAGAGAAAAATCTTTGCAATGTAGTCTCCATCCTTTATGTTCGCACTTGCATCAATTGCTTTTAAGAACATAGCTCTTCCACTTGACACAGCCATCATATTTATCAATGGCTTTCTTTGTCTATCTAACCATCCATCTGGACATATAGATACTTTTTTTTCCATGAATTTTTAATTGGCTGCAATTTGTGATTCATATGTTCATTTTCCTATGCAAGTAATGTGGTACACAGTCTATTATAGGTAGGAGGAGTATATTCAAATAATTTTCACTTGGCTAAGGTTTGTTAATACTTTCGAAAATAAAGACACCTCACCAAATTGAAAAGTAAGGTTGATGCATAGAACATGCGGGTAGCCCTCTTATCTACAATATCATTTTTCATAACGTTGAATGCTTTCTACACTGATCCTTTTCGTTCTTGGATTGCACTAAGTCTGATCCTTGAGATAAGGAAACATAGACTAATTTTCTTCTTGCTTATGCTTGTTATTGGGTTTTCCTTCCTTCTTCTTCATTGTGCTCCATTCTGATTACTTCCAAAACATCATCTTTAATGGATTTGCATGCTTCTACTCCGAAATTAGAAAGCTTCATCAAGTGGACTTTAGCTTTTGGTTATGGACCAATTACTTTTTTGTTGTAATTGTTATAACACCACACCCTATTACCTCCTCCACCACTTGGTATAAAAATAACCTTCACAGGATTCCATAATAGGGCGTAGTCATATTCTTCTCCCACATTTTTTACTGGACGAAGAGATGATTTTTGTTTGTGAGTTGATTGGGAGGCCATTAAAGGTTGCTGGAAAGGGATTTAGTTGGAAAAAAAATTGAAACCTAGCTAAAGAAATAAGCCAAACGAAGCTTGCTTTAAGGACTAATGAACCAAATGAAGCTTACCTTGAAAGCTTTAAAATTTTTACTTGGATGAGTGACTTGAAAGTTTTGAATTTTTTGTTTTAAAAGTAATGGGTTTCTTGGCAGTTTGGCAGGGAGTATTTAATAGGCTATAACCTATATGCATCCTATATATACGAGTATGAACCAAATTCCTGTGAAAGAAGTCTGTTTATTTTTCTATCATTAATTGAGTGGATTTATTATGTATAATATGATATTTTGTCATATAATAGAAATTTTGAATTAAATATGTTAAAAGTTTTAAATTTCAACTATTATCATTAAATTTTGTAAAAAAAAAAAATAGTTTATTAGTTCACTAATTTATTGGAACCAGTTACTTGTATAATACACACATAATACAAAAAGTTAAATCATAACATCAAATCGCTTTACACAAAAAAAGACATCTGATTTTATCATAGAAGACAACTGTTTTAAATTAAATCCATATCGTTGCTTTATACATAAGACCAAACAGTTAACCTTTAGTTTTAAAAGGTTGCTGTTATCTCCCTTAAAAAGTGGTTTCAAAACGTTGATGTTGTCTTCGCCTGAAAAGTCTTCATCGAAAACTTATCTCTCACTTTGTCAACCTTGAAATCGTTCCTCTCTTCGTCGATTAAAACATCGCTACTTCGTCTTTGCCTATAAACTCATTGCCTGAAATTGCAAGTCCGTATCTTCCCCTGAAACTAAAGTTCTTTGTCTCGGCTTCTTTATCTTCATCGTCTGTATTTTTCGACTTCCCTTTTTCTCTATCAAGCTTCAGTCTACTTGATTATGACAGAAATAACAGACCAACCTTGCCAGTTTCTAGCATGGCCGTGTCCAACATACGCATCCCACATTAAATATAGATCCCATACTAGCAACGGCGTCTTATCATGTCGATGTAGGTTCTTATGCCCAAACTGAAGAGTTTGAGTAACACAGATAAATACAACTAGAAAGTATCCCATAGAACAAGTGAAGGTGGCCAGCGTATTACATAAGCCAGTTGTTATTCTTTTGTAATAACCATCGAGGAAATAATAAAAAACTCTCAAGTTTGGTGGTTTTACTAGTGACAAATTAGGATTGGTCATAGAAGGTTCCAAGGGTTCAAAAAACTTAGGTCCACTGACTAATAACCATGATAGTAGTAGGATCATATCCTAACCAAGGCTTAACCTTCCTTACATTCTCATTCAATACTTTTAGAACTTATAACTTCTCATAATGAACTAAGGCTCCTTCTAGTGAGTCCACCAAATATCTTAAAATAACCTTAGATGATAATTTGTATCTAGGGCTGATTCTTATGCAAGATAAGTTAGGCAATCATCAAAGGCCCCGCTCTAATGAGAAGGCCCCAGATTTAAAAATAATATGCATATATATATATATATATATATATATATATTAATTATTTTAAATTTATTCTTTCTTTCATTTCAATCTCAAATAGTTTATAACTTTTCAAACCATATATTGTAACCCATCAAGTAAGAAGGTCCCAAATTTAATAAATATAAAAATTTAATTATTTAATTTTATCATTTCCTTAACTTTAATTCTCATCTTAATCTCAAATATTTTTAGACTTATCTAAAATTATCAAAATAACATCTCGTAACCTATCAAATAAGAAGGTCCTAAATTTAAAAAATATATATATATATTTAATTATTTTGATTTTATCATTTTCTTAATTTCAATACTCATCTTAAGCTCAAATATTTTCAGAACTTATCTTAATTTATAGTTTATAGAAATAATACTTCATAAGAGTATACATAGTACAAGGCCTAAATTTTTAAGCCTAATTTTTTTCCTTAGGCGCTCAAATAGTTTGATACGACTCTGTTTGTGTTAAATCTATCTCCCAAACATCCTCATACTCGCCCGGTAACTTAGACACCTTAAAAATGTCCATCTTCACTATCATATTTCTAAACAATAATTTTATAACCATATTTCTAATATTGATGACAACATTGGATGTAGCTAAAATGGGCTACCAAGAATGAATGGAATGGTTGAACTGGGGCCTAAGTAGGTTTCATGTCTAACACAGTGACATCAATAGGAAAATAGAAACTACCCACCTATATTATAATATCCTTAACTACCCCTGAGGTATCTTGATCGACCTATTTGCCAATTGTAGGTGACCCTAGTTCATTTGAGCTCTCTTAGGTTTAGCTCTTTTAGGTTTAGCTTTTGGAAAAATATATAAGGTAAAAGAATTTTACTAGCTCCTAGATCAAGTAAGGCATGGTTTACCTTATGGTTTACCATTACAACATGGATGGTTGAACAGCTGAGATCTTGATACTTAGGAGGTGCCTTCAACTATATGATTGCACTAGCTTGTTCATTCAAAAAATGCCTTGTCCTTCACATTCAAATTTCCCTTTACAGTGCATAAATCTTTAAGGAATTTGGCACTAAATGGAATCCTTCTAAAAACATCTAGGATCAATATATTGATCTTAGCATACTTAAAAAACCTCAAATATTTTCAAGTTCAGAAGATCATGTTTCGACATTTTGAACCTCTAGGGAAAATGTGGTAAAGTCTTAATCTTTACTTCTTCTTTCCCAATCTTTTTCCATTTCTTTTTCTATTTTTTTCTCTTTCCCTATTTTCTTAAAGTTACTCTCTCCCCTTACTTTAATCTCTCTATCTTTCTGATCTCTTATCTCTTTAACTTCATATTTTTTCTTCATATTCTTTTATCTTTCCATCAATTTTAGGACTCTCTCGCTCTCCTTAGATAACCTTAGTAATCTTGGATCAATGGGGTTCTCTATGACTAACCACTTCTAAAAGTAGTAATAAATTAAACCTACTCATGGGTTGGATGCTCACTGAATGAAGCGTCATTAGAATTAACTTGACTAAAGTCTTGTGGGTGTTGCTTGGATTGTGCAGGAAACCTACCTTCTCTTAAAGACTTAAAGACTAATTCAATTTTGTGAGTTGACTCTGGATGTCATCTAATGCCTTCACTACAAGAAATAAGGTTATAAGTGAGGGAATGTTTTGAGAGGAAACAATTTCCTAGCTAATAACACACTTTTTAGCAACAAAATCTTGGTTCGTCGATAAATATGCTATAGCTTTAGGCAAGGAAATAATTTCCTTACTAAATGTATAATTTGGTGATGAAATTAAATGTAAAAAATAGGATATGATAAAGCTTTAGGCGATGGAGTATATAGCTTTAGGTGAGAAAATTGTGTCCTCGCTAAAAATGTTATTTGGCAATGAAGTTTAAAATTCCTCGCCTATTGTGGAAAAATATTGCTTTAGGCGAGGAAAGTGTTTCCTCACTAAAAGTGCTATTTGGAAACAAAAGTTATACTTCCTCGCCTATAGTAAACAATAGGAAATGGTTTAGAGGTTTAGGCAAGGGAATAGATTCCTCGTTAAAGGCCCCGGTTTTTAATATTACCTTATGTCTCTTATTTTATGACGTAGACTCAATCCTTATTCTACCTTTACTCTTTATCTCTCTTTTTCTCCCCTACCTAGATCTGCTGTTTCCTGTGCCTTTGTTAGTTCTCGCGTTGCTACCTCTTATATCACTGTTACTGTTAGCCCTTGACGTTGCTTCCATCGCTGCTACTATTAGCCTTCGCCACCGTTTTTCTTCGCACCGCCTCTAACTCTTACCTCGCCTTCGCTCATCTCATTTTGATCAAAACCCTAATTGTATCCCCAATTCTCTCCCGTTAATTTAATTTCTCAAGATTTTGAGCTTCAAAATGATTGAAGATTTCATACGAAAAGTGTTTTGTTCTACAATTGGTAATTTTTTATTGTATTTTGATCTCAATGTTTTTGTGTACTCTTTACAAATTTTGGTTGATTTTATCAAAATCGATTACTTTCCATATCCTGTATATTATTGATTGTCTTGTCTTTATTTTCTTTTGCCATTTGTTCGTAAATGATGTTCAATTACTGTTTGCATGTTTTGCATTGTACTTGTTGATATTTAATTATTGTATATATATGTAGATGAGGGTGTACATTGGAATAGTGAAGAGAAATGTAAGTTGAGTTAAGTTGAGAAGCAAACCCTTCCTTTATTTAATATTGTTTGAATAGTGAATTTTTCTTGAGTTTCTTAGTCCTTGAATTTGCCGAATGATATAAATTATGTTTATTTGATCTTTGAATACCTAACACAAAAATTGTGCGGAATCTTATTAGATGATACTAAAGAGCCATAACTTCTACGATTGTTTCAAGCTTTTGAATTATATAAATTGGATATCTATTCCAGCTTTAAACCACTTATGGTCCAAGCAACGGGAAGCAGCCATCATTTTAGAGGTGTTCCCTTCCTATAATTCCCACATGAACTTTCTCAGATTACACTTGTTCGTTTGGTTTTGTAATTTGAATTTTGATGTTCATGTCCACCAACATTACATTTGGTAGAATTTCCCTAAACATTAAATGTTTTTAGTACTATTATTAGAAGAAGCAACTATTTCCAAAGCAAAAGCGTACGATTATCAACCTCTGTTTTTGATCAATTATGCAGTATAGCTGTTTAAAGCACTATTTGTTTTGGTAGTTACCTCTCTTACTTATCAATAACAATTGCGACAGTCTTTCTTGCTCTTAATATGTTAGCCATCCAAACTAGCTGTAGATATTTCTAAGTGTTTAAGTATGGCTCCTCTGTGGAAATATGTTTTGCCTGTCATAGGAGGTAATATGTGTAGATGAAGTTGATGTCTTTACAAGTATTAAAGAGAATACTCCTGGCCTATTTTATTTTATTTACATATGATGTCATTTATGGCATACTAATATATAAAGTTTAAATACTCTCTTGTTTATTTTATTCATATATGATGTTTGTTGGAAAATAAACTAAATTTGAATTAATCAAAGTAGTTGATTATTTATTAATAAGATCTAGAGAATTGTTAAAGTCTCTCGGATAAGAAGCAAAGTTTGTTTTGAAAATGTAAGTTGTTATTAATGTGTGGTTAGATATTTTAAGCTTTTAGAGTCTTTTGATTAAGGCTATAAAAAAGCCAAATATGTATTATGTTTTGTGTGTGAAAAACTAGAAAGTCCTGAATATAAACAAGAATATTTCTCTCGAAAATAGACTCCTTCTTCTTCTTCTTTTTTAATCAATGTCATCTATGGTATGGTAATATATAAAGATAGAACACGCTGTTGAGTTTTCCTATATTACGTTATATACTATTTGTGGTATAAAGTCAATAAAAAGAAAAGAAAAGAAAAGAAGATAGTGGTTTAATTAGCATTACTTGAAAGATTATAGAGTGCAACAAAGCATTCTACCTTTCAACAATAATAGAAAAAAAAAAAAAAAAGACTAAAGTATTCATGAGTGACATTATATAGTTTTTCTTCTTGGTAGGTGGGGTATTATTTGCTTTTCAAAATATAATAGCTTTAAAGTTGTTGATAGTTTTTATTTGTCAACATATTATTCTATGATGTTTTTTTTATGCTGTTCAAATCAAGTTCTATGCTCTAAACTTCTAATAGCATTAGAAATTAATCATATTTTTGTTGTTTCGAAATTTTGGACTTTTCTTTTAATAGGTGACTAGATTGGATTTGAAATCTTTCCGTTTTGGGAGAAAAAATTTTAGAGCAGTGCTATTGAATGCTTTACTATTTTTTTATTATTTTTTTCAAGCACATATGGTATAGTGTCATATGGAACCCTATCCAAAGATGATTTTGCAAGTATTGACCCATATTTGTGTGTTCAATTTGAATTTGGAAATCTATGTGAGTTCAACATACAGATTTTAATTGTTAATTTTGTGTGGGGTTCACGGGGAATGCTAATGAATGGTCGATATTTGACTAATCACGATTGCTTTTAGGAATTCTCAAAATTTTATAGACGGTATTAAATGAGATTGGTTTTTAGAATATTTGTTGATTTATATTTTACCCGAGTTTACGTTGATTGTTGATAGTTTAGAATTGTTAATTGACTATTACTTCAATATTCATGATGTCTGATGAATGTGTTTTTCTAGGTTTCATTGAAATAGGGAAGCAAATGTGAATAGGAGTTAGATAAATGAAAGGCACATGTTTGGAAACAAGGATATCAATGAAGTTAGATCATTTCTTCAATTTGCACGTGATCATATTCCTAACATGGAGACATAGTATGCTCAGCTGTTGAAGATACTTGAGGAGTTTTGCTCTATCAAAACCACTTCAACCCAGTGTACCTCCACATCCTTAGGTTTAGACATTTAATATTGAATTTCTTAGATTTTATCATTGTTTATTTTATTTGTATGTAATCATAATATTTTTAATTTATTTCATGGATCTAGTCGTTTGTTATTGGATTTTTATGACTTTGATACGATAATTTGTATGTTTGGTTTTAATGTTGTAACATCTTTATTTATAGGTTTGGTTTATAGTTATAATAGGTTTTTAAGAAAATTAAATATTTAGGAAATTTTATTTTTGTAACCAATACTTTTAATAAGAAAATTTACTCCTCGCTAAATGTATTTTTTTCATTGCTAAAAGTCCCTTTGTAGAAGTTTCATATACTATTAACGACGTATATATTTCCTTACCAAAAGTCACTATAGGCAAACAAATATGGTTCCCTTATTAAAAGTCAGAATAAGCGACGAAATTTATTCACTTGCTAAAAGTAACTTTTTGCGAGTAAAGTCATAGTTCCTCGCTAAAAGGTAAAAATAGGTAAAGAAACTTATTTCCTTGCTAATAGTAACTTTAAGCGAGGAAACCCAAAGTTCCTTGTTAACAACTTTAGGTGACCAAAAAATAGGCAAAGAAATCCGCGAGAAATATTTCTCCTCGCCTATAGTCTTTAACGAGGAAAGTGTGATCTTTAGAGAGAAAATTTTTCCTCGTTGTATCCACATTTCTTATAGTGCCTATTGGTTTGATCTTAGAATTTATTGGCATGATCATTGATTCCCACCTAAGTCTATATGAAGTGTTATAGCGTATCTTTAAAAAATCTCTTATGTAGTGGTTGGTAAGAATTATACAGTAGTCCCAAGTAAGGGTAATGTGTCAGAGTTTGCAATTTGTAAAGAGTAGATGGTCCCTCATTCCTAGTTGTAGGTCTCATAATATGATTGTTACATTGACATTTGTTTTGGAAAGGCTTCCTAAAGTTGCTCTGGTTAGGATTGGAATTGGAAGCTTGTCTATAAAAGACTTCTTCACCATGGGAAAAGATAGATAGTCATTAGTATTGTGACTATTGTTCTCACACACAATAAAGTGAACTGATTCAAGGACACTCCTTGAATCTTCTCAAGTTCTAAAGACTCAAGCTTCGTAAACAGTTGTCACCCTAATGTTAAGATCATCTGACTCCTTAAACACAATCCTCCAACTAGAAAGAAATGGCTTATCTTTTTTGCTTCCTAAACTAAGCTTTAGAAAAGATGGCTTTAGAAAAAAAAGAAAAAGATTAGAAAATTTACTAATTTGAATTTTAAATAAAATTTGGAAGACATTCAACGTCAAATAATAATGAGCTAAACTAGAGTTTCTTTGCAAAAACACTAGCTCCGATCAACTAGCATCTCGATTGTGAGCTTCAAGTCTCCAAACCAGCCATCTCTCATGGAGCTTGTACCTAGCTTTCACTCCTATATTTGTTCAGACATCATCTCAAAAAAGATTAGATTCTGTCTTGACAAGTCTAGGTAGCGAGCTGGTCGAGGAGAGTGAAAGCAAAAGATTTTAGAGTATTGTTGAAATATTTTTGGTTCAACTTAATGCATGAGAGAGAGAGAAAGAGAGAGAGAGAGGGGTAAGGATGTCAAAATTTTCCGTACTTGGTGGGTACCCGTTTCACTAGTCCCGTTTGGGGAGGGTATGGGGATATTGATAATAGGGATGGGGACGGATATGGGATTTTATAATTTACCCGAACGGATATAGAGACGGGTATGGATATACTAGTCTCCACCCTGTTCTCTCGTACCCGTTTAAATATATTTATATATTTTGATTTTAATAATTATTTAATATAATATATATATAAAAATCAAAAGTAAAAGTGTAAAAGCTACCATCTTTTATTTAGGTTTGGACTATATATTTTTTATATTTTTTTCTTATTAATTTATTCTTTTTTATATTAAATAAAAAATTATTATGTTTGGTGGGTAAACGGGAATAGGGACCGGGGAATCCATTGACTAGCGGGGACGAGTATGGAAAAAATTTTCATTCTCGAAACAGGGACGGGGCCGGATACAGGTGAGGGCATTGTTAAACAAGGATAGGGACGGGGATTGTCATATCTCCCCGTACCCGTCCCGTTGACATCCCTAAGGAGGAGGAGGGGGAGGCTAATGGATAAAATGGAAGCTAAGGAACAAGGACAAATTCATCCCTAACATATATATATATACATATATATGCTGTCGCAAATTACTTTTTTGTTTTGAAAATACTACTATCCTAAAATAAATATATGTCAAAAGTTGTTTTTTTTTTCCTTTTCCTCTCAAATGTAATTTAAAAAAATTTAAGCTAAAGACATTATGAATTTTTAAATGGGAAAAAATGTTGATGGCCACTTTTATAGTTTTGCACTTAGCTTTAAACAAAACAAAACAAAACAAAAAAAAGAAAATTTACAACCAAACTATTATCCGAGCATCCCCTGCAGGTGACAACTCATCCAAAAATGTTACCGCCATAACTGGCACGTGTAAAATCCACGTCCCCAAACAATACCATTCCTTTTGCTGATCAGTGTCACCTTATGATCTCCTTCCCAAAACCACCCTCGTTGCACTCCCAATTAACCCGCAATTCATCATGGCACACCTGTTATTAACACCAATCTCTCTGTCCAATTCGGCTACCGCGATCAAACAGTACGAATCCCCAGCCACACGAGCCCACCATACGCCACACATCCTTTGGCGTCTTCTCACCCCGAACGTCCGATCAAAATCATCAACATCCAACGGCCAAATTCACATAAAATCAAAAAGAGACAAAAACACTGTCCGTCACCTGAAACACCGCCACCTGTCGGTTACTGCCCCCCATCTTCTTCTTCTTCTTCTTCCGTACGTACAATTCACAACCGAAATGAACACTTGCAGCTTATGATTCGGCGCCACCTGTATCAAAGCCCCACCCTAACAAATTATACCAGCGCCGCCTCATGCATTCCATTCCACCTGCATTTCTCCATCTCTGCATATACATACATATACATATATGTATA